>VYZR01121484.1:0-19637 GCA_013400675.1 Oxylabes madagascariensis
ATCACTCTGATTTATGCTGCTCCCTTTGATTTACACTGCTCCAGGGAAAGAGGAGCAGGATTTCCTGATGGCGAAGAGAGAGGGGATGTGTGAAAAGCAGGATGTACTCCTCATCCTTCGGGATTGTGTATGTCTTTGCAGTTCTTGTGGAGCATGTTGTGTTTTCCATGCTAATTTTGCAATACAGTATCCCATAAAATGAAGAGTCATGTGACTCATTTCCTTGCAAATCAAAGAGGAATTATGACCAGGGGTGTGAAAAAACCCTGCAGTCTTTCTGCCAGGTGATACAAACAGGAGTACAACCCTCACATTTAATTTGAATATACCAGATTAGTTTAGCAAAAATAATATTAGTGTATAAGAAAGTCTAGAAAGAGTCCATGATTTTGCCTTTTGAAAACTGAGTATTTTAATTTTAGCTTCAACACAAAATAAAACCCCCGCATCCTGAAAATGAACTGAGCAGTTCATGTTCAGTTAAGCATTTGATTTGAAAAATATGTATGCATAGGAACAATTACTTTGTTCTGCTTGGAAAACAAGAATGTTTTCCATTTGGGGTCTCTCCATAAGTATTTTTAAAATGCGAAGGAGGGGATTTAGTCAGCAAATTCTCCTTCCATTTCCTTGCCAAAGAAACCCTGTAACTAAAAATCTGATTTTCACCCAGTGACAGTGAGGAGTACAAGCTTCATTGCGCCCAGAAGCTAATTCTGTGCCTTGTATTTATGTCCACTGAATAATTTTGAATGTTGATCACAGACTGAATTAGTTTAGGTCCCTGAAAACCTGCCTCATTGAAGCCTTCTCATTTCCATGCTCTCACCTAAAGAGTGTCACCCTCCTCAAGATTTTTTTGAGCTTTGCCTCTTTCAAGAGCTAACAGCTGCATCACTCTCCAAAGAGGTTGTTACATGCATCTGTGCTGCTCTTCCAGCCCTGGCAAGCTAAATACATAGTATTCTTAGTAAAGCCTGGCCTATGATTTTGCTTTGTGGCTATTTATAGCTGTTAGTGTAGGATTCTAATATAAGATTTCCACAACAGATGCATTATTTTGACTGTTATATGGTGTATCTGTCTTCCTGACTTCTGTTGGCTTGGCAACCTTTTGGGGGAGAGGGGAGGAGTTCAAACATGGCTGTTGGCTCCTTTTCCTGTAGTGAAGAGGTGATGTTGCAGTGGTCAGAGCCACCAGGTGGAGGCATCCAAACATTGTCCAGGGAAGAGGGGCTGGCAGTTCCGTGCAAGCCCAAATCTAATTTGCAGAAGTTTATAGGGACAATATTTCAGTGGTTTACACAGTAATTCTTACTGCAAGATCTTCACACAGCATGCAAGAGTTTGTTTGGTGTGATGGAGTGAAGGGTTCAAGAGAAGCATTTGACATGGCAGGTTCTTTGGGTTTTTAGGGACTCCTTGTCCTAGTGACTCCACACTAGCCAGTCCTTCATGAGGATGTTTTCTTCTTCGGCTTTTATATGGCTGATGAAAAACAAACTTAAACCAAGATAACTACTGCTACAGTATTAACATGGTTCTTTCTGAAGTTAAACCACTGCCAAATCTAAACACTCAACAATTCATAATGTGACCTCAGGGAAGAATGTGAAGCTTTTTGCAAGTGCTTTGTTTTGGTTTTATTTATCTTCTGGTCTCTTAATTTGGTGTGAGGATGCATTTTCAAATCTTTCTTTATCCCAGGAGAGAGAGAAAGAGAGTCAAGATCATTATGCAGTACTGTTACTCCAAGGTTTGAGGTTTTTAAGAAGTGCACGTAGGATTTGTGTGAAGATTTGCAGCAAAGCTGCACAAGTGGGTAATACACTGTTACACAGTATTTTCTCTTCTTTGTAGTTACTTGGGCTTCCAGATGTTGATGATGATGCATTTGAAGAATATAACGCAGATGTGGAAGAAGAGGAACCAGAAGCCGATCACCAACAGATGGGTGTCAGTCAGCAGTGATTTTCTGAGAAGCTATAAAAAAAATCGGAAGCCTTTGGTACCAGGTGGGGTCAGGTGGTCCCATGTTAGCCTGTCTGAATTAGCACATCACAAGGGGATGCCTGGCTGCCAAGATAAAAGTTTTACAAAAAACAGTTCCAAAAAAAAAATAATAATAATAATCCGTGATGAGCTTTGCTAAGAAGTGACCTGAATTTTGCTCCTGCTTCAGTGGGTTTTCTATGGAGTTGTCTTGGTAGCATTCTGCCGTTATCAGTCTAGAAGTAGTTTCGTCGCTGACTTGTCTCTTCGATTTGTGTTCGAGAGTAGTGTTTGCTGACATGAATGTAGAGTACTGAGAATGTAGGAGGTGTGTGGGAAGAGTGCCCAGTCCTCACCAGTGACCTTTCCAAGGAAACCAGCGCAGAGAGCAAACACATCCTGCGCTTCTCTTTTTAGTTCAACAGCTATAGGTTTTTGACAAAGTACCAAACGTGGAGAGACTTCTCCTGAAAAACAGTAGTTTAGTAGTGGTTGGTGCTGCAGAAGTGCATATGAAGGCTTAACAAAAATAATGGGAAGTAGGAAATCCAGGGGGTGTCAGACATATTGATGTCATTTCACTGACACCTGAGTTTCCAAGTGCTGAGTTAATAACTGGGAGTAACTGGCACCAGCAGCACACAACCAACCCTGGTACTCTGACACCACAGGCAAGTGCTGCTTTCTTACAAATCAAGTAAAAAATAGCCATCGCCTGTCCCACTTCTGCATGACAACCAACTTTAAGCTTTGATGGTTTTGATACACTGCCAAATTATTACTCAAACCTTGTGGCATCGTGGATTAGATCCATAGAATCGTAGAATATGCTGAGCTGGAAGACGCCCATCAGGATCCTCGAGTCCAACTCCTGGCCCTGCACAGGACACCCCAAGAGTCACACCATGTGCCTGAGAGCATTGTCCAAATGCGTCTTGAGTTCTGTCAGGCTTGTGCTGTGACCCCNGGTTGTTAATGAGATGTTGAAGAGCACAGGGCCAAGGATGGAGCCCTGTGGAACCCCACTGGTGACAGATCACCAGTCTGATGTCACCCTGTTCACTGTAAGCCTTTGTGCCCACCCTGTGAACCAGTTGCTCACCCATCCCATGACATGTTTATCCAGCTGTGTGCTGGACATTTTAGTCAGAAGGATACTTTTGATACAGTATCAAAAGCTTTACTGAGCTCCAAATATATTACATCAACTTGCTTCCCTTGGTCAGCTAGGTGGAATACCTTGTCATAAAAGGAAATCAGGTTTGACAAGCAGGACTTGCCCTTCATGAAGCTATGCTGGCTGTGACCAGTGACTGCATTGTACTCCAGGTGTTTTTATATACCTTCCAGAATAATATTTTCCATTATTTTACTTGCCACTGAAGTGAGACTGACAGGCCTGTAGTTTCCAGGATCTTCCTTGAGTGCAACTTGAATGCAACTTAACACTGAAGCCATAAGTGTATCAACCAGCACGTGGCTCTTAAAATTATGCTGGACTCTTCCTGGGCCTTTGAGCTAGTCTGGGCATTTACATCTCATTGGAGGGGAGCTGAAATAGTGCTTCAGCTGATACAAAATCTAGTGAGGTTTTACTTATCAGGGACTTGCTCCCCGAGGGGTTTGGCAAGGGTCTTAGTATGAAGGAGAAGACGACCCCTCATATTTTTTACCTGTTTTTTGTATTTCCAAGTAACTTTGATGAGTGCCAGACTGTGAAGATGCAGGGTCTCTTTCTTTACTTGCCTTTTGTACTGAAAATATAAAAAGCAAAGGCAATTCTGTTGTAATACAGCTGTTTTCCACAATCGAGAAAGATGTTTCTAAATTTCCTCCTTTTTTTCCAATTTTTTAAAAATTGTGAAACGAAGGTCACATGCTTCAAAAGCCCTTTTATACAGAATTAGCTTTATAAAAACAAAGAGTGAGTGAAGAGAAAATGCTTGGACAACTCCTATAAACAACTCGCATCATTTTGAAAACCCTGTTGTTAACGATGTCCTCTTTTCAATAGGTTTTTTAGAGACTTTTTCCAGGATTACTAAAGAGAGCAAATTTTCTTGATGGTTTACATTTATGATGGTGGTTTGAGAGATGCATAGCACATGATTTTTTCTATCGGAGGCAAAGATCTTCCATAACTGGGACTATGTGTGTTACCTGAGTCTGCACAGAAGTGTCTGCAACACTGTAAAAGAGTTTAAGAATATATAAAAAAAAAAGTGGAAGAAAAACAGAGCTTAATGCAACTTTGTACATTCTTTCAGCATGCAGGCATAGACATGGTAGTTGCAGCACCTTTTCTATGGACTAGTGACGTGAGAACCGTGGCAGTTCACTGTATAACACTGTACAACAGCAATAGGCTTTTTGCTTATGGAAATAAAGTGTAAGACCAGTGGTTTCCATCCCTGCTTTAAGCCCCTAAATTTTTCTTTCCTCTCCAGCTGGGACAGATGCTATAACCTGAAACAGAGCCTTCCTTCGGGAGAACCTTTCTCTTCGTAGTATCCAACCCTTGTGTTGTGGCCCACAGAAGTAGATCTTATGGGGCTGGCTTTTCTCTGCTCTCATGTAATGCAAGCAAGCAATTTACAGTAGTGCAAGCTGGAGGCAAACTCCTGCTGTTCAGGTTTGCTGGGCACTTGCGCCCATTGGTTTGCGGGGCAGGTGGCTGGCCCCAGTGTGCAGGTGCAGGCACCCCACGCACACCTGCAGGGTGAGCTGGGCTGCGAGCCTGGCCTGACTGGGACACAACCCTCTGCCTTTTACAGACAGGCAGGCTTCCAGCCGGATCGGTCCCACCATCTGGCTCGGCGTGTGGCCGCACAGATGAGTGCTGGCACAGCAGAGGGGAGGGGGCAGGGTGGACATGGATAGTAGCTGAGGACCTGCTGCTAAATGCACCTTGCGTGGTGTCAGGGGCCTGTGGCGGAGGTGTGGACCGGCCTAAATGCTGTGAGGGATTGACTCCACAAGGCTCAGTGGGAACTGGGCACTGGTGGCAGTGGGATAGGCAGGAATTCATGAAATGAGGAAAGACTAAGATCCCGTGCTTCTAATTGCATGCAGGAGGTTATAATGTGTACTGCACTCTGCTACCTTTCCCTGCATATTGATTGAATTGTTAATGAGTGGTTGAGCATTAATACAGTTGCAGGCAAACAACACTGTAAATTATGTAGATATATTATTATTATTTTCTGTATTCACTAACTCACTTTTTCTGGGAATGTCATTTGCCATTTGAGTGACTTCCACACAGGCTGCAAGTGCTGCCCTTCTGCAGCACTCCCATGCAAAACTCCCATTGAAGCCAGGGAGATTTTGTTCAGACAGGACCTGCAGGACCCGGGGATGTGTGAGGCTCGGTCCTGCAGAAAGCTGAGCGCTCTCATTTCCTCCTACTTTGCTAGGAGCCGAATGTGTTGAGCCCTGCTGCTGAACTGAAGCATGACCAGACAGCACTGAGAATAAACTGGAATTTTATACATAGAAAAATTAATTTGCATGTAATAAATGCGAATGAGCATTAATATAGAATGTATTTTATCAAAAAATATTGATTCTTTACTTTGACCAAATAGATTTCTGTATTACTGTGTTACTTTTCCATACCTGCCAAATGATGCAAGAGGTGTGGAACTGCTTTGGTTGTACTAAAAAATGTTTGTGTATTTCATTTGTATTTGATTTTTCCCTCCCTCCAACCACATATTGCAGTTAGTAGGCATTCAATAATTATTCAGGGGTAGCATGACCCAGTGACTAGGCTGCCAGACTGAGATACAAAATTTGCCAACACATGCATAAATGCTTGCAAACCTGGGTACTCGGTGAGATGTGGGTTTGTTGCTCTGCCATTGCCTTGCCCTGAGCTTTAGGTGGGTCTCAGTCTCTGAGAATTCAGTGCAGGCCTCCAGTTATGCATGCAGGCCTCTGGAAAATTTAGCAGGAGCAGGGTAACTCCTTTGAGAGTCCCACCTTAAGCCTTTTGTAAAAAGGACTGTTAGTATTATTTGTCCAGCAGTGTATATGGTGCTTTAGGTCTGGGTGGGTGAGCAGAGATACGCACTGTCATTGCCTATCCTCAGAGCAACCCAGTAATGAAAGGACACAGAAGGGTGTCCCTTTTCCCTCAGCCTTTCTCATAGGTATTTCATGCTCTAATTAAATGTATATACAGCAGAGCAGAGCCTGTTGCAGAACTGGTGCTTCTGAATATGAGTTGCATGAATGCAGTCAGCAGAGTGCTGCTTGGGTGGTGAGAAATACATGGGGTGCCAGGTGGAAAGGCAGATTTCAGAACTGTGACGAGTGCAGAGGCAAGAGTGAACAAAGCCCCTTCAGAGAGAGAGATGCTGAGATTTCTGAGACATCCAAAGCCATCCTGCCAAGTATCTGCATATTGAACCCATGCAGTTTATAAAAAAGCCCCTCTGGACACTACTGAGGCCTTGAGCTCAGTTGTGTTTTCCTGTTGGTGTCCTGCCTGATTAATGCAATTGCGATGGTTGAGGGAGGAAGGCATAGAGAAGGCAAACTGAAAAGCCTATTCCTTTTCTCCAACATTATTATATTGTGTGAGTTGGTAGGAGCAGCAGTCAGGGTGCAGGAAGCTCCTGTTTTTATGTGCATAGTAACATCTCTTAAAAGGACTTCTCATGAGAGAAAAAACAGTCAGACTGTTACCTTGCAGAAATGCAGGGAATAGCTCACCCCCTGAGCGTGATGACCTGAACCCTTACCAGACTTCAGCTCCACCTCCTGCCCTGGCTCTTTTCCAGGCAGTTTCTCTCCATGCTGTGCCTTTGAAAGTCTCATGTTTGTAAAAATGCCACTGTTTCTG
The DNA here is from genome assembly GCA_013400675.1 of Oxylabes madagascariensis. Taxonomy (NCBI): domain Eukaryota; kingdom Metazoa; phylum Chordata; class Aves; order Passeriformes; family Timaliidae; genus Oxylabes; species Oxylabes madagascariensis. The sequence goes on from VYZR01121484.1 coordinate 6,842, forward strand.
GGAATAGCCATAGTTTTCCTGCATCAGTGACATGCATGTCAGCAGCTGCATCTTGTCACTGTGTCCCAGGGAAGGTGTGCTGTGTGAGATGGTGACAGGGGGGCAGCGGGGGAGGAGTTTCTGCTGCAACATTGCTGAGTAGGTCCCTGTCCTTTACCCCTCTGCAAGGTGGGACATGAGACTGTGACAGTAAAAACGATTGCAGTAACATTGTGGACATTGTTTTGGAAAGCTGCCATTCAGGACATATTCCCAGCCTCTTTCAGCATCTTTCCTGATCTTTATCTGGGATCCAGGGCTGTCTGTGGCTGTTTTACTCAGTGTTAGCTTTAGCAGTGGCAGGAGGTGAGGTTGCATCCTTACCCCGTGTCCATACTTCTCTCCTATCCATCCTTACCATTCTGTTCTGAGAAGTTCTCACTCCCAGAAGAAGGGAAGCACAGGAAGGAGGAGAGAAACACCTCTTACCTCCCACAACTTCCAGCCAGTTGCATCAGTGGAGCTGCAGTTCAGCACAGTGTGAGTCACACTGTCCTTTCTGTACAGGGGGATGAGGTGGCATGGGAGATGTGTTATCCCTTGAGGACCTGTGAGTGGTCCATGCCAGACAGGGGTTGTGCAGAAGACAGCAGTCATTTTAGGTGCCAAACCCAGTATCTTTTCACAGGCAGTTATGTCTAGCCAGATAATCCAGTCTCTGAAAATCGTAATCCATTGAGGCTCTCCAGGTTGGGCATCCAGAAAATGAGACTTGTCTGGTTGCCTTGGTCACTGGGAGGTCTCTTTCTCAGCACTGGCTGTTTTCAGTCTGGCCGGGGGACATGGGAAATTGGGAATGATCCCTTCAGGGGCATTAGCTGGATACCCCTTTCTGTAAATTGCTGAGCTGAGGCAAATGCTTTGTTTTATGTGTTTAATTCTGGCAGGACCTCCCCTCCTCCCCAGCAGTCTGTCTCCACAGACAGCTGCAGCTGGGAAGGCTTTGTGTGAGAGCCAGGCAGGAGTGACTCAGGGCAGCAGCTCGTATGCCCTGTAACAGGCTGGACTTGAGGTCATCCTTGCGAGTAGCCACGGAGCTGAAGGCTCTGGGGACATCACTTCCAATGCAGGTATTTAAATAGAGTCCTTACATTTGGTCCTTAGAGGGCAGACCCTGTCCCTTTGTGTTTTCATTGGACTTCTGAGACTTAGTTGCCCTGTTGGCGTCTGATGTCAGTGGCAGGTGGACAGAGGAAACCTCTTTACTTGACTACATTTACTTGTTCAGTGAGCCAAATTGTCTTTTACACGATCTATGTTTGACTTTTTTCCCATTGCTGATTTTTTTTTTTTTAAGAAAGACAGTCCCTAAAGGCACATCTGCATTATTGCAAACCCCAGTTTATACAGAGCTGCATAGCACTGCACTGCCAGTACGAGCTTGGACATAAAAAAAATACGGAGTAACAAAAAGGGCCTTCATTTGTCTGCAAGAAAAAACCCCAAACTTCTTTGAACTAGTTGTTGCTGACTATAATAATGCTTACTGGTTTCATGTAAAATACATTGAACTTTGAAATTCCCTTTCTATACCAACATGCTGTTGCTCATGTAGGCAAAGATCTGTGGTAACACTGCATGTAAAGGAAGCTTTCATCTTCAGGGGTGGTGGTGGTAGAAATATCAGCTCTGGATTTCAGTCAATGCAATTCTTTTGTCAAGTTTTCCTTTACTAATGCAGGGACTAGTCAGCCCTCAACACATCATGCAGAAATCATGTTGTGCCACGCCGTGCCAAGGCTGTCTTTGGTGTGGTTTCCACCATTTTTCTGGCTGGAAGACCTCTCTCTCTGGGACTATAAAGCTGTGAAAGGAGTCAGCAAAAGAAGTTGCCCTTTTGTTCAGCACTTTCAAAGGTGTAAGCCTTCAGTGGAGCACTGCCTGCCTTCTGATCCTCCTTCCTTCTTCCTCGTCCACCACCAACATGTCAACTCCAGCAGTGTTCCACCATGAGCTTCCCATTAAAGAGCTTACCAAACTCTGATGACTGATGGTGTCTTTTCTCTGTGAGCAAAATCAACTCAGTTGTGAATCTGAGGGGCTAAAACACAGCTACAATGCACATGGCACAGGCCTGACTTTCATGGGCACTGCTGGTGCATGGTGGGATAACACAGTGTTTACAGGTGTAAGTGGGAGATAATGATGTCATCTGAGCTTTGGGCACTGCAAAGCCAGCCCTGATGGACCCAGAATCATGAGGTGATTTGGTTTGGCACAGTCTGAGGCAGTGGATTTGCTGTCCAAAGCCAGGAATTGGTGGTAGTATTTGTGTATGAGCCAGTATTTCAGACCTTGCAGGTCCTTTCCTGTTTTGCACAGAATAGGGAGACATCTGTTCAAATTAAGAGACGTGTAATGATGCTGAAATGAAAATGGTGATTCTGTTCAAATAATTTGTCTCTTTTCTTTAAACACTTCACTTTTAATTGCTGCTTTGACATCTTCTCACCCTGATTTAGTTGAAAGAGTCAAGTCAGTCATTACCTGTTGTCATGAGCCTCTGTGGGTTGACGTCTTCCAGCCCATGGAAGAGGAAGTGCTTTAACTTAGCATTTGCCTTGTATTTTTGGCACTTCCCAGGGCATGAGCACTGAGTAGGAGCACACCAAGTACATGCCCTCTGGTGTGCCCAGAACACCAAGCGCTACCTAAAGTCATTCCTGTGGCTGGTGGAGTGCCTGCCAGGACTGCCTCCCTCGTGTTGGAGCATGATCCCAACAGCACAAGCCCCGCAGCCTCTTGAGAGACCTTTGCATATGGTGGAAGCCGCTGGGACAGTTAGGCTCTGCCTACAGATGCAGCTGCCCTTGCGGAAGCATTGCTGTTCCCAGTGGCACTTGGAGCCTGCTGCCCTCTCAGTCTGCTGGATGGGCTTCTTCCTGCGTTAAAAGGTCCAGTGAATTTAAGCGGTTTAGACATCAGCTGTCTGCTAACATGGACCTCAGCCCAGGGACACCATCTGCCCTGCTGTGGTGAGGAGCTGCCCTACAAGGTGTTGGCTGCACCTAGGGACACTGCCATGTGCACGGGTTTTTTTCCCAGCTCAAGTCTGTCCACACTCCAGCTCTCCAAAATTACGTCACACCTTCCCCAGATCAAGAAATTAGGATATTTTAGGGCTGTGATAGGCTTTGGCTTTGTAGCAAGAACAGGTCCATTAGAGGTACATAGTGTGTGCTGCCTCTGTTGACTCCGGCCTAATGCTCTGTTCCCCAGCTCTGTCCTCAATCAGCCAGCTGGGAAATGCTGTTACTGCCCTTGGCAGCACCATGTGCCGTTTTAAGGAGCACATCAGATTTTACGTTTTCTTCATGTTCCTTCTACTCCGTGACAAGGTTCTTGCTTCTGCCACTTGTTTACTGAGTGATGAAATGCCGTAAAAAAGCACATTTAACTTTATTTCCAATGCCTAGGTATATGCATCCATGCTTTTCACCAAGTAGTGCTGTACTTGTGACACCAAGACAAGGCTTTTGTACCTTTTATTAGACAAACTGATACTGAAAGCCACGAACTCCCAGCGTGCTTCTCCATGCTGAAAAGCAGCAATTACACGAGGCAGTCTGATAGCAAGTAATATCTCCCCAGCCACCAAACCCTGCTTGTACACCTTTCTTGAGGTATTGCTGCCATAAAGGTGAGATGGAAGAGGCAGTGTTGGAGCCAGGGTTTTATTTACAGCTCCTAGCAGTGCTAAAGAGACCAGGAGTGGGTTGTGTCAGCTGTGTTATCCCCACCGCGGGGCTCCCGAGGAGCCCGTGAAGGGCTGTAACATGCCAATAGATTTGAAGCCTTTATGGTTTTGGGTTTGTAGCAGTCCCCTAGAGGTCAGCAGAGCCTACATTTTGAAACGGCTCTAGCTGATGGTAGCTTTGCAGGAATGATAAAAACAAGTTTGCTGCTGGCCTGTGAAACCCTGCTTTTTCTCTCTGGCAATTTCAGCTGTTGCTGGAGAAGGGATCAGGCTGGGGAAGAAAAGAATCAGCTCATGGGGCAGGAAGTCCTGCTTTGGAGACCGGCTTTTCTTTTGCAGACAGACAAGTTGAGAACCTGAAGCAAGGGGGAGAAGCAGCTGGAAGATGGATGCCAGCATTGTCAAAGCTGCACGGGGCAGTGGCAGCTGGTGCGTACACCTCTTGGCTCCGATGGTACCCATTCCTTCTGGGATCATGGCTGGACTGTACAGCACCAGAAGCAATGTCCCAGCAGAGCAAGCTCTCCCCCCGCCATGCTTTGTGTGTGTGCATCAGCACTCCAGTGCTGCAGTGGTGTGGCTGCTGGTCACACTGCTCTGCTTTCAGCGTTTACCTGTGTGGCCTCAGCCACACTGCAGCTGCTGATCGGATGTTACCTCTGCTTGCTCAGATCCTTGCAATCCCAGCCTACTTCATGCAGGCACTCATTTTACCTGCCACCCCGGCCCAGGACTGGAGGTGGAGCTGAGTTTTCCCTGGACTTTTTCAGCTTCTGGGGTTGGAACAGCAGTATAAGGGAGCCAATCTCTGCCACATTGAAATGATTTGAGGCTGACAAGCAGGTCACAGACAGTCATTCCATGTCCAGTCAGCATGGACATTGTCCATGCATTCCATGTCTTTGCCTTGGAGCAAGCAGCCCTGTCATGGGGGAGACCTGAAACCAGGGCCTGCAGGACACTGCCAACATGTGCATCACGTTTCTCAGTAATGAGAAAGTGAGTTACCTTGAGTGGACATGAGCTTGCATTCACCCTACACACTGCTCACCCTCTCCCCAGCTACAGCTGCAGGCTAAATAACTGGGAGTGCAGTTGGCAAAATATGCCTCTTTCTCCCCAGCTTTTCTCCTGATCAACATACTCAGGTCTATGGCTCCCCTTTCCCTATTGATTAGCTGGAAACCGTCCAAGCACAGCTCTCCATTTTCCTCTGCATCCTTAAGGATCATAAGCTCAGCTCTAGCAAAGAGCAGAGACTTGCAGTCTTGGTTCAGGAGGGCACAGTGCTAGAAATGCAGTGACTCACACAGAAAAACAGTGCCAGTTTTTATGCTTTCATACTGGTTTGGTTAATAAAAGTTTGGAATTTTTTTATTTCGGCTCTTGAAGGTTTTTCTTTTTTATTATCCTATTACTCCCTGTTTATTGTATTTCTTTTTGTTTCTGCAAACCCCTTATCAGGGAAGGTTTTGAGCTGCCTGTGAGTCATGTAGCAGCAATGGGGAGTGGCAGCTCTGGGATCTGAGCATGTGAGTTTGTGCCCAGCTCGCATCATCTCATGAAAAAGGCTGCTGATGTATCACCCAGCTGTCAATGGCCCTCTTGGCTACCGTGCTTAGGGTGGTCAGCCAGGTGCTGGTCACATATCTCTTCCTCCACGTGCCTCTGGCTATAGAAAATGAATGCCTTAACCTTGATGAACTCAGCTCTGTTTTTTAAACCTTCTGAAGTCAGTATAGCAGGCTGCAATAAAATTGTTTATGCAAAACCTAAATCACAAAGCACAGACCGTGGACCCTTCCGTGCCATCACAAAATGTCTGAGCCTGAGGGCATGACAGTTTTATGGATGCAGCGATCCATGAGCTGCAGATATAGAGTGGGATAATGAAATGTTTGCTGAGTCCTCTCCAACTGTGCATCAGGACCAGTGCATGAGTGTGTGTTTTTCCAGCTCTGCAGGATAGCAGGAGGCACCTTCTGGGAATCACCAGAGCAAGGCTCTTGCTAAATTCCTTTAGGTTTTGTCAATGTACAGTTTTTTTGTTGTGTCATCCAAAACAAGGGAGGGCATTGCCTGCAGAACCGGTAATGTGATCACTAACCAGGGTTCATCAGCACTCCCTTACTCTCCCAGGCAGAGATGAGCAATCAAGTAGGTAACCGGCCCCATGCAGCATCCCTGCTAAAAGATAGATTGCATTGCCACAGCAGATCAGCAAAGACCCTGGGAACATGCTTTCATCCATCAGCACATAAAAGAGCTCAAGAGGGAAACTGGGGATAGACTTGCCATCTCTGAGTTACAATCATTAAGGTTCAAAAAGGCTTCTAATTAATCATTGAGTCCAGCCTTTTACCTAATACTGCCAGATCCAGCACTAAACAGTCTTCGCAAACATGTAAGAAGTGGTGGAGATAACATCTCAAAGCAGGAGTGTTTCTGGAGAGAAGAAAAGTCCTCAGTGTGGAACCCAAGCAATGAACAGCAGCCACTGCCCCTCTGGCCCCTTGCCCTATCACTCAGCTTCTTCAACCTTTGCAGAAAGAGCATTGGCAGGACCTCAGATTTTTACAACTATGCACTATCCTGCTGCCACAGTGCTCCACACCCAGGCAGCCACCACACTGAACAGACAGGGCCATTTGCTGCTCTGTGAGGGAGGCACTGCTGCAGCTCTGAGGCTAAAGTCCTCTGCTCTTGGCACAGCTCGTCACCACGTCTGTTTGCATGAACATGCACATGTTATCACACATTAGAGCTTTCACCACCAACTGTTCTTTCAGAACAATAAAAATCATGTTTTCCTTCCTAATGACTTCCTTGACTTCCTGAAAGTCTCCTTCCTCCCACTGGCCCTGCAACAGGGCTGTTTGTACACTGTATGGCAAGCCTTACCCATGGAGAAAGGCCCTGCCCAGGCCTACAAGTTGCTTAATGGGATGATGATGCTGAGAGTTACTACAATCAAAGCAAAGTGACCAGGTTTAGCCATTCAGTCATCTGCAGTGGCCTGACACTTGCTGCTGTGTATCAGACATTTAGACATGCAAGCAAATTACACAGAAGATGTGAAGAGCATGCTTCTGACTACTGCCACTGAAGCCAACATGTCTGATGGGCAGCTCATGTGGTCTTGCAGGTCCCTGAACCCTGCTTGCCTTTGCCTTTGCAGCTGCTGTTTGGCAGAGTAAGCCTTCCAGTCAGTGCCTGTCACCTACCTGTCATTTCTCAGAAAGCGTGCACTCTTTTCTGGCAGTGGTACTTAAATAGTCTCAATCTGCATTCCCAATATCCCATAGAAATGATTCATTAGCTGTTGTAGCAGAGAAATAGAGTTTCCAAGAAGAAGAAGAAAAAGAAAACTGATGAAATAACTAATGTTCATATTAGCTATCCTGGCAATGGAGATGGTGGGCATGTGCTACTGAATGGACAACCATGCTCAGAGTTACATCTCTGCTGACACCTCCGCTGTCGCTCCCAAAACAGGTCATGGTTCACAGCCTCTCTGATGACGAGCACAGCCCCTCCTAGCTAGGGTGGGCATTTCTTTCAAGTATCCTTTGAAAAGGTCCTCTGTCCTCTTCCCCGCTCCTGTCTGCTGTTGCTGATACTACTACAGCAAATGGTATCCAATGCAGGGAGTGTGGGAGCAGGGACATGGCTCACCAAACCACAGCCAGCCAGAAGAGCAGGTCAAGTGCATGGGCAGGAGCCACTGCCAGCAGCCAGTGAGCAGCAGCCTTGCATGTAGAGCTGTCTTGACTACAACAGCACATCACGACTTTGCCAAGTGCCCATCAGTCTTGGAGGGCAAGAGAAGGTGGGGTAGCAAACAGGGCTTGCAGAGGCTGACCTGCCAGATCTGCAGTGTGGACCCTCCTGGCTATTTTCTCTCTCATATCCTCTTGGTACCATATGAGACACTCCATGTGAATCTGGACTGACTTATCCATGGAAGAAAACCCTGTGTGGGGAGGAAACAACTTGATCTGATGACCTGCTCTATGTTTGAAGCGGCAAAAGTCTGGTTTAATTCCCCTCCTCTGCTGTGATTGACTGCATTACTTCAACACCATGTGATATAATCTTGCATTAACACCATGAGGGTTACCTCAGAAACCACAGAATCATGGAATTATAGAATCATGAAAGTTGGAAAAGACCTCTAAGATTCTCAACTCCAAAAGCAAGAATCTTCTTTATTTCTTAAACAAATACATGTTTTGTAACAAAGTGCAGGGAATGAAAGTATCCCAGGTCTGCAGGTAGGCTGTTACTGGGGACATCCACTGGATTTTCATCTTATGGGAATAGACTGGGCAGGACTAGCTTAGTTCCTCTGCAGTGGCTCTGACCTGGCAAGTTACTCAAGATATTAAGTAATGCCGCTGGGTTTGTTTATTGATAAACTTGTTAAGTTGAGAAATCTGTGTGAAAATACACAGTTAAAGCTGATTTTACTGACGTAGCTCAGTGGTTACAAGAGCCTCCTAAAAAAGTAAAATCCCAGTTTCCTCTTCAGATTAATCAGTGAATCTTAGAGCTGGTTTTCATCCAGCTCCTGCTCTTTTTGTCCATCTAAACAATTGCTTTATGGCTGCATAGAGAACTCCAAAGGATGTTTTGGTGTTGCCTTTTTCATTCATCTTCAGGGTTTTCTGGGTCGTGGAGTCCCCTGTCATGCTGCCCTGGCATGTGTTCATGACTTCTAGAGGTGCCTCAGAGGGCAGACAACAGGGATGGATCTTGAATATCCTGGCTGTGATCTGGGAGAACTGGACAGTCCACCTCAAAGCCTGGGCAAAGGCACAGGTGAGAAGCCACGTGCTGACCAAACCCTGCTGGAGTCATCAGCTGGGTGAGCCACAGCTTCGTGAGCCAGTGTTCCTGTGCAGAGGTGGCACAGCCATGCTCTGTGTGCCAAGGCAGGCACCCTGGCAGAACTCCACATCCTTCGGCTTGCCTGCTCCCTCCTACGCCAGCGTAGGAAATTTTTTCCCCAGCCCTTCCCTAATTGCTTGTTCCTGGACTCTGTCCACTGTTTGCTGCTCCCAGTGCCTCTGGTATGACTGTCTGCAGAACTGTGAAATGAGCTGGGTTAAAGACCAACAAGGGCAATTGGGTTTCTAGTTTCTTCTGAAGGGGTGATTTAAACCTCAGTCCTGTTAGCAGCTCATTTTCACAGTTACTTCAAGTTAGGGAGCAGGGGATGACAGCACAAGGAGACAGGGGTGGGGATAGGATGGATGGGAACATCTTTAGTTGGCTTTGGTGGCAAAGCTGGCAAAGCAACATCCCTACATTTCAGCTCTGCTAGAAGCTCTACCCTTCACAGGCTCCCATCACTTTGCTGGCAGATCCTACATTGCTTGAAGGATTTACTCCATTTTCCTTTAACGGTTAAATGGTCCACATAGTTTGACATTTATTCTGTCATGGCATATGTGGGACTATCATTAACATTCAAAGGAATGACACATCCATCCAGCAGAGAATAATCTGCTTAATGGCTAAATAGGAAAGCTGTGTACATTAAACTGCAGACAGCTTTGTGATGTATTTTCCCTATGATAAAATTGAGACTCATTTCAAAACAGGAAATTAATTTTCCCTCTTTTTATTCATTGGGTGCCATAAATACAAACCTGTCCCCTGACAATGTATAGAAGTCTCCACTATGATGTATTTATAGGACCAGATGTGCCATGGATGCCTTAATGTAAAATCAGCTTCTGGGTTTTTTTCAACTGATGGCTTTTGAAATGACAGATAGCCTGGGACACCATTTGTTTCGGCTCACACTCTGTGCCAACTCATGAACAACTTTTACAGGCTGAACTCAAGTGTTTGAAGTTTTTTCTTCTGGAAAGCAGGAGACAAAGTGATTTGAAAGAAGGCTGAAAAAATTTAGGTGGACAATAAGTACTTGATTTGTAGAGGTCTAAGTTACCGCCATGTATTTAGTTGTTCTCAATAAGGGAGTAAAATCTGGATTAATTTCATCCAAAAATTCAGACCAGTTGTACTTAAGCCCATGCTATTCTTTCAATAACTAAAGTTCTGGCTACAAATTTGCATAAACAAGGATAGAAATTCTTTGTTGTGTGTTTTAATGTATGAAATGGAAGTAGAGCTAGAAAAAAACGGGAACTAGGGAAGAATCACTGAGGAGCCAACAGCAGCAAGACTTGGGACTACCACTTGAACTATACTGCCTTCTCCATTACACATTCAGCTCTTTAGTAGAGGTAAAGCAGTTGCTGATATTCATATTTAGAATGCATTTACCACTGCGCTGCCCATGCAGGTTCTGAAGAGGGTGAACCTTAAGGGATAGGGAATAGCAAGAAAAGAAGCTACAGCTGAAAGCAATGTGAGTCAAATGACTGCCTGAGATGGTGGTGTGTCATTTCTTGTGTAGATCCTTCACAGCTGTTTGGCTATGGACCATGATGTTCATCCCAATCCTCAAGTGCTGGTTGAAGTTACACCTGAACCATGAGTCTTCAAGTACTTGAATGCACAACTGTGTTAATTAACGACTACTAAAATATCATCAAATGTGGAAGAACAAAACTGAAGCTCCTTTCCCTTGTCTCAAGGTTACAAAAGTACCTGGAGAAATCAGGACAAAGTGTGTTTCCTTCTCTACAAATTCCCACATCACCCTCCCCTTCATTCCCACTGGATAAGCACTTCTCCTACTGCTGGACTCTGAGCAGCTCTCAGCTGCTCAAAACCAATTCAATCAGGCCAGAAGTGTGGGACCTACACCTGGGTTAGAATGATCCCCTCAGCCCCAGCATCTAGCCTGAAGACAGGGGAAAGGTCTGAAGTGGAGTGGAACAAAATTAAGCTTCCCTGACCCCTCTTCCAGCCCATCTGCAAACCTAGGGGATGGCTCAGGCTTCTTCCCAGCTAAGTTCTGGTCAACTGGAAATGTACCAGGCTTGTACTAAAGTACCAAGCAACATGCTCCATACCGGGAAACCAGAAGCCAAAGGAATATCATCCTTGATATTTTCTTTAAACCACAGCTTCCAGTATAAACCATGTATGCTACAGCTGTATGTGCTACAGTCTGGTAATTAACAGCTTGTTGTTTATGTCTGGGATGAATAATAAATACATTGTGTCCTGTCTTCTCCTCTTCCTCTCCCCATCCCAAATAAGTAGGTTCTGTGAGTGCTTTTCAGGGCTATCATTGGCTTTGAACATGAGCTATCCTCAGCAGAAGGTACATTGAAAGGGGATAAGCAACCACCACAAGCGAGTACCTTAATGCCCTCTCTGGCCCCTTGCCTCTATCTGTCTTTGCAGCCTCTGACAGTCCATGGGGAAAGGAGCTGCAGCATAACTTCATCTCTCTTTTCCACCATCCTCACTGCTCCTGGGAGAGCAAGGAGGGAAGCTGGAGCCAGGGTGGTCCTTTCCAGCCTCACGGCAGCTGCGGCAGCTGTAGCCCTTCACCCTACGGGGCAAAGCTGCTGGATGCTGCAGTGTGAAACCAAGGGAATGGAGAAGTTTATGCCTTGCAACATTTTGTATCAATATACAAACTGTGTCTTAGTTGTTTCGTTGCAAATAGAATCTTAGAAGCTGTCTCTGTCATCATCACTTTTGAAATAAAATATACTTTTCTGTCTGGCATCAGGATGAGAAAGCTCAGCCACAAAGCAAATGCTCCTTAGAGCTTCAGACTTTGAAGTGATTGTTCTTAACACAAGCAACAGGCAGCATTCATTAAAAACCTTAGCACTAGAGCAGGGTCAAGCTGAGAAACTTAATATTCTGCTGCTTTACAAGTACTAACGTGGCACAAATTCATACTGGCTTCTGCAGCTGCCCAGTATGATTTGAAGAGATAAAGAGTGAAAATCTAATGAAGAAGGAATGGAGTTTGGGCTAGTAGATGCACTGGATACAGAGGAGCTTTGCAGATACTGCTTCTTGTTCCCAGAGGAGAAGGAGCTCAGATAGCTTTGGGCAGTTTTCAATTGCAAGGGATCATATTTTATTTTTCACTTGTGGCCAAGTCAGCTGCTGTATTAAAAAATGACCATGGTCAAAATCAGTGCTGGACACGGCTACGATATGGGAGTAAAAACCATGCTGTAGTACATCTGCTCCCCTGGCACACAGCCCAGCACGTTAACCAGAAGTGTTGGGGAAGAGGAGGAGGGAGAAGAAGCTACGGCCTCCAGAGGCTTCCATGTTCTGACAGCGAGTGTCTCTAGGGAAAATCTTCCTGTTTTGGGTGTGTTTGTGCATCCTGTGTGGGACACTCTTAGACACATGATTAGACATTTTCCTGAATAGGAGCAATCTCAAGTGCAGATTCACAAGCTTTTGTCCTGATTTCTGACTAGGACCCTTGAAAGGACAGGGCATAAGATGCTTGAGGGAGTGTGTGGGGGGATGCAATTACCAGGCTTGCCAGCCTGGGCAGGCATACAGGGAGGCAGCCAAGCGGGGCTGGGAGGTCAGTCTGGGAGCTTCCCTGAGGATACCCTAGGGTTGGCAGCCAGAGCAGCAGGACCCTATTATTCTTCTAAGTAACAGCCTGTGTTTTCCGCAGGGAAGCAGATCCCTCTGTGCTGCCTCATCCTGCTTGCCCTACCCAGCTGCTGGAGACTGCAGCAAAGGGAGTCCCAAAGGCAATGATTTGGGGTCAGAAACCTCCTGACCCCTATCTGCCTCTTGCTAGAGCTCTGCAAGCTCTCACACATGCTGCCAGTCCCCAGGGGATGATAATTGTAGGATGGGGTCTTGCAGTATAAGTGCTTGGGGAACTATTTCTTTGTCTGAATTTCTCTGCTGCCACCACAGAGGGGTACTGATCTCTGCCTGGGAGCCCTGTGTGCAGTCACTGTGTCAATATTTAATCATGGTAATTAGTAACAGGCTGGGTGGCTCAGGAATTCACAGCTCAGCATTTGCCTTATTCACCTCACCCATCTTTTGGGCACGTAAGGGATGTGTCTATGGCAGAGAGAAGCAGAGGCTTGTGGAAGTGCAGCTGCCCTCTTTTTTTTTTTTTTTTTTTTTTTT
>VYZR01121490.1:9171-24204 GCA_013400675.1 Oxylabes madagascariensis
CATCCCTAAATATGTGATTCCATATCTATCACATAGTCTCCCCATATACCTTGTGGAAATTTAATTTGGAATCTGAGATAGAGAGATGGGGTCTATTCTCCATTAGAAGAGACTGAAGTATCATCTAACAGTTTGAAAATCTTGGCTATGCCCTTTCAGAAATATTCCTTGAAGTCTGACCCTGCCGGTAGGTACAGCCACGTGTCCTAGCTGAGATTCCTGTTACTCCCAGAGCACATAATAAGCTGTTATTTCTTATGCACCTACTTTTAGATACATAAAAATGGCTCCAAGAATTATTATTTTGCTGGAAGGCAGAAATATAAGGCTGGTTTTGGGATGAACCCTGAGTTTGTTAAGCTGCTCTGCTTGTAGATGCAAAGATATGTTAATGTTCCTGTACAGCTGCTTAAGTATTTTTTTTTTTTAGAATGGGTAATCCTGTTGTGTTTGGGGAATATGTGGTTTTCCTAAAACACTAATTTCAAAAGCTCTTTAGCCTATTATAGCTAAATAGCATTTTAATGAAGGATGTTTGTTACACTTACCAACAACAAAAGTATCGATCATGTAATGAGTAATAAGCAAGTTACTTCCATAGTAAATACCTCACGGTGTTGTTATCATCCTTCAAACTGCATTGTACCAGCTATGCTGCACTATAAATTCAGATTGGTATCAGACAAACATTTGGATACTATGCCCTAATATAAATATTTATTCTTCTTTTTCGGAATGAAAAAGAAATTCTTAAAGAAAATTATTGCTGACATACCCGTTTTAAATTTAGAGTTTTTATTTTATTTGAACAGAAAACAGCAGGGTCAGCTGCAGGTATAGGCAATATAGGGAGGTTGCCTATGAATGCAGCTATTCAGGATGGCACAATGGCCCCAATAAAGAGCAGCCAAGTTCTGTTCTTTCCACTGCCAAGGCCTTTCTCCTGTGGATAGGAAGACCATGCATTTGAGCTGTTCATATCATGTGGGCAACGGATCTCTACCTTCTGACAGCAAACTCGCTCTGCCTAAGTAATTTATACTTTTATACTGTAAGGATATATGTGTTACATTGTATGTGTGTGTGTTTTATAGTCACTGTAAGAGTGAGTATGCATCAGTGACAGCAGCAAACCTGACTTTCTGAGCCAGTCCTATTTCTGCCCCTTCCTTTGCTGAAGCAGCTGATCCCTGGAAGCAGTGGAGGAGGTGTAAATGATGAGATGTTTATTGCTTGAGAGGTGAGGAGTGTGGGCAAGGAGAGGAACAATCTCCCGAAACTAGAGACTGGAGAGCTGGGATCCAGTGACTGATGAAGTAGGCATCTTAATTCTACTCCTGGTCATCCCAAACCTTGCTGACTGGTCTTGACAATGGATCTCCCTACACCTCCCTCTCCTCTTTTCTCCATGCTCTTCTTCATGCACATCCACCTTCTGCAACCTTCATGTTCTTTTGTATAGACTCTAGTACTGCTGCAAAATTCAAATTTTCCTGTACATGGAGAAGCCTTGAGTCAGCTCCAGGAACAAGCCACTTGAAATTTTCCAATCTATTGAGCAGATCACATCAAGTTTTATGCCCACTGCAAATGAGAAAGGAAAACTCCAAATAAAGGAAAAAATCATCCAAAGATATACCTTTAGTAAATGAAATTGTCACATTCAGAATGGATGGCATCATGATGTGTATCTAGCATCAAACACTACCGCATGTGCTGTGGTACAGCCCTGCCTTCTGTGGCCCACCACAGCTGTGCCTCTGCCTCTGTTCCCACAGAGCAGGAAGACTGACATCCCACAGCTCTATCCATGGTGAGAGGCTGAAGAGGAAAGGCTGGAGCACATGCTCCTTCCCTCAGCACTGCTCTCCCCCTTCATGAGCAAACTGCTGAAGGAGACGGGAGTTGGCTCATCTCTGAGGTCACTGAGAGGCTGCGGAAACCAAAAGGCAGAAGTCCTTCTTCTAACACAGTTCACCAAACCCTGACCCTACTGTCCAAATCACTAAATATTACTGTAGTAACTGGTTGTGCTGTGAAATCTTTTTATAAGGTAGCAAAAAATTCGTTTTACCACCTAACAGTAAAGGTGTGCTTCCTCAGCCTACAAAGAAGCACACATAACCATTCTGTAATCAACAGCTATAATAATGCATTTGATATTCTATTGTATTGTAATCTGAAAAAATGATTTAACTGGTAACTTTGTCAGCATTTATACCCTGTTTTCTACTTCTGATGTCTCTTTCCACACTCCAAAACAGATGAAGGAAAGCCACCGCTGCTAAGTTTAGACTTTTCTGTCTGTTCTTACTGTGAAAACTCTCAGGGCCAGCTATTTCCTACTTTTTCTCCTACAAGCTGTTTCTATTTCCCAACTTAAGATCACTAGTTTAAAGATAGACCTGATGTAATGATACCATCTGAGATCAACCTTCATATTCATCTGTTATGAAGCCATCAGTATTCCTTTCCTAGCTGTCAGTTGTGTTGCTTGTCAACTTGTCATTCCAATTTTCCCTTACATTTCTTTGCACATTCATATGACTCAGAATAGTTTCCCATCCATAAGCCACTTACTTATATATAACACCACTTCTGTTTCTCCTTAACTCAACTTTAAGTGCTGCCACAGCTATACTTGATCATGACTGAGTAACTGCTTTGCTCGACTGCCATATCTAATAATTATTATTTTGCTTACTTTGTCTTCCTGTACTCTTTTTTACATTATGTGGTAAAACATAATTTTATAGAGTTGGAGCTTATATTTTTTTTTCTTGCATCTTTCTAATAGTGGGGGGGGGTTTTAGATAAAATAATAAGTTTTAAATCCAGTTTGGGACATTCTATTGAGTTCCTAGCAAAATAAATAACAGCTTATAAGTGGAACTCTGCAGCAGCAACAAAGCAGGGTGACACATAAAGGTTCGCTGTTCTGCTTTAAGTGCCTGTTTTACTCTCAGGTTACTCGCATATAGACTTGGGGACTTTACCCTCATTTTTGCCCACAAAATAACATTTTGCTATTAATTTCTTGCCATGATTGTCCAGCCATGCCTGGTAAGTGATCCTCCTAATTTGTCTTACTTTTCATAACAGTAACTGCTGGTATTCTTTTTCCTGAACAGGAATTCAACCCACATCTTTCACACACTGCTGTGATTATGCATACTTTCCTCTGAAACATTTGGATTTCCAGTTTGTATGACACTTTTGTCACACATACAAGACCACTTGCCAACATTTTCAAACTCTTTCCAAGTTTTAAGCCTCAGATTCTCAAAGCTAAGCAACCTCCTAAATGACTGGGTTTACCAGAATTTTGTCCCCGAATCTAATTGCCCAATAACAGCACTTTGTATTTCTATTTTGCCTTAATCCAGGATATATAATAATAGATATCATTTTACTCTCTGTGAAATATTATTAATTGTTGTGAATCCAGTTTTTAAGTTAAGGAAAACATGGTACAAGAAACTGTGTGGATTTCACAGGGTCAGGCAGGTGTTCCTTGCCAAAAGTATTTTTTAAAGATTGTCAGGAATGGAACCTTTAGCTCTGCTGAAAGCTGTTTGCTGTTGGCATGACAACCCATGACTGCCTGTAACAGACCAGCTTCTAGTGCAGACGTGACTGAAGCATGTAACAGTAGTAGCCATTTTAAGCAGGCTTCCTCACCCTCTATCCCATGCTGATATAAACATGTTTAATAAGTACAGTTCATTATTTACTTCCTTTTTGGTAGGCCTTTGCATTTTATAAAATCTCTCTCTACAGACAAAAGCATCTTTTACTTGTAGAAGGTAGTCAAAAGGGAGAAAAGAGAAGTACGTATTTTTTTTTTAATTCAAAGCAATGCCAGTTATACTCATTTTGAATGAGAGTATCTCTACCAATGCTAATACACTTACACCAGACTTTCAGCAGAAATAAATTATGTGGTTTTATACAGTCAAATTGAGAACAAAATTGGCCTGCTGTGTCAAAAGTGAAAAACTAACCTTATTATAGATGCTTTTACTTCTTCTTCTGTGCTGTGGTGCAATTTAATTTAATTTACTCAAGATATAATACTGAACCAAAATGTTAAAAAATATGTACCAGGATTGTCATAATTGTGTGATCTTCCTCTGCACATCATTATGCAAATATCAATGTTAAAATACAACTGTCCTTTCCACCTCATGCACTCCATCATCACAAACAGAATGCTTTTCCTTACTATTCAGCTGTAAGAGGAAGTCTCCAAGGTTAGCTGAATTAGCTGGTAGTTGAATCCTAATTCACGGGTCAGTTAACTGGAAATGGCACACTTCCTGTGGTTTCTGTGAGTTCCAGTATGCTTCCTGTTATCTTGCTACGTGGCATGGAGTGTTCTGGTTACCATCAGCAGCAGATGCTTGGTGCCCCACTGACCTGGCCACGGTGGCTGCCAAGCACTGCTATGCAGTGGGGATTGTCCCTTTGTCACCAACTTTGCAACCTTCTGGATACTCTGGAAATGCAGCTGCTGCAACTTTTCAGCACTAAGTGTCTTGCTTTCTGGATTTGTCACACTATTCAGAGGAGAATGTCTCACTAGGCTGTAGTATTGAATTTGTTACTAATTTCACCTAGATTAAGATAAAAAGAAATGGAAGTATTTATTCATAACAAAGGTTTATATTAGACCTAGGTGAGGAAGCAAAAGGAAAGAGCTCACATACTATTCATACTATTTCCATCTCATTTGCCATACTACCTCAGATGTCAAGACTTCTGTGGTCCAAGATAACTTGTGTTCATATTACATCATTGGAAAATCCCTCTTTTGATGTAGCATGTTAGCTTTTATAGCAAATTTTTTGGTAACATTTGAAATCTTCCTGAAGAGGTCTGGAGAGATTTGATCTTATTCGACAAATTTTGTTATAATGCGAGAGATACTCTCACCATTTAAAAGAATTTAAACAAGTGTTGTTTCATTTCCCAGAAAATGTGAATGCCTCTTCATTAGACTGGATGCCTTCCATCCTAATTGGCTGTCTACTTAATGACTGCCTGCCTTAACAAAGGCTGTATCTTGTCCTCTTATCCCTTTGCTAATTCTGATGTTTCACAATGAAGTGTTTCCTCTATTGAACCTTCATTCTGTGTCAGTCTTTCTACTAATGGAAAACATCTGATACAATTGTCTACGTGAGGTAAATGTAGTTATCTCATTCCTGGGTACTGACTGAAACCAGACGCCACAGTAAACCAAGATTCTGGGATGACAATCACCCATGTTTCCTGGGTTTTTTTAAGTAAGTGATGATTTTGGACCCAGTTTCTAAAAATCTAAACTCACATAACTTTCTTTGAATCTAGGGAATGAGGTCAGGGGCTGGTTGTATTTAAAAATGGACAGATATTTGTGTATGTCTACATGTATTTAAAAAAATAATATTTGTTTGGATTTCTTTTTGTTTTGTTTTGTTTTGTTTTGTTTTGCTTACTGACCAAACTAAAATGTTAGAATTAAAGCTTAATCTTGACTTGAAGTGTACAATTTTTTTATCTTGTCAGAGAAAACAAACATTTTAGATCAAAATGTGCCTTTGCGATACACTTACACATTTATATACTGTTCAAATGGAAATGATTGATGCCAATTATTTGTGAATCTGACAATTTTGTCCTGCTCCAACTATACCGATATTACTGGCTGCAAAAATAAACTAAATTTGAGCAGGTGAAAAATATTCATTCACTAGTTGAAAGGCACTCAAGTCTCAATAAAATCATTACATTACTAACATTGCAAAAGAAGTGGGTTTTGACAGCTGAATCACTGACTGGAAACAATTATTCTGAAAAAAAAAAGCAATTTTTTATAAACATAGTCAGTGGTTTACAGTAAAAGACATTTCCCCAAATAGCTAAAAAAATCGACCGTTCAGATACACTGCCACAGATTAAAGAACTTATAAGTCAGCTTTAATGTTTTGATTAAGCACTGTCTCTCCAGCTGTTTGAATGAAGCAATAACTGAAGTTTCAAAGTGCACATGTCTCTAATTATGCTGAAAGATTGGAAAAAAAAAACCGACAACTTCCCTCCTTAGCAATCTAAATACACGCATTACTACTATTTGTCCGGGGTTTTTTTTGCCTTTGTTTGTTTGTTTTTCTTACATATGAGAATAGCATGAAAATGTACTATCTCTCTAATTACAGTAATGAAACTGTCACAATCACATTTGCTTGCTTCTTCTATTGCATTACCTAAAATTTAGCCATTGTTTAGAAAGTACTGAAATTCCAACTTCCAAAGTGATTGCATGTGATTGCAGGGGGAAAAAAAAGTGTATTTGTACTATAGCCCTAGAGCCCAGAGTGAGGTTCCCTCTGGGAGAGTAATTGTGCAATATCAGTTCATCTTCAGAATTGAGAAAATGTTAACCTCTTCCTTTCATTAGCTTCACATTTTTAAAAATGCTTTGCAAGTTTTACAAATGCCAACTAAATTTCTCCACTAATATAAACAGGTAAAGCTTAGATATCTAAATTTTCTTGACAATTTTCTTGCAAATTCCTCTTTACAGCTCCAGCTGTTGTTATCCATTGAGATTTAGTTCTGTAGTATTTAAAAAAAAAATTTTTAAAACTATCATTGACCAACTTGGACAAGAATGTAAAACCAGCTGGTGATTTTTCTTCTAAATTCTTCCACATTTTCAATCCTCTGTAATTGAAAACATTTTTATCATATTTGCTGTACTTGGGCAAAAAATATTTTTCAACATGTCAACTTTTCCTTATCCAGTATCACTAAAATAATTGAATTTTAGCATTTTGAAGCCATGGTGTACCTTCAAGTCCAACTTTTTTGTAATTTATCCTAATCTATTACTCTCTATCTATTATAATTCCTTATCACATTTGGGTACCACCATATCTACTCTTAATATAAGGCCTACCAGTGAAACACATGCATTAGGGTGCTAAATACTTGCCTATTTTGCATGCAGATTATGCAGGAAGAGTGAAGGGATCCCTCTGGCATGTGATAACAGCACCTCCATCAGTCCCTACTGAATGCAGTTTGCAGTTTGCAAAAATAAATGCATTAAACATCAAACTGTCAGGTTTATTTCACAAGGACATAGCAGTTTCTTTATAATTTTGTGAAGAATTTGGACATCTGTGAACAAATTCTATTCACTGAGTGGACAGAAATTGACTCATTGCCATGAACATGAAAATTTTAAATGAGGTAGTGAGAAGCAAAAGTATTTTCAAAAATGTTAAAACTAATTTTGTGTTTAATTTTCTGCAATTACCAAAAATCTTCTAGAAAAGGTCTGAATCTGACTTGAATCCAAGGAATTTGAATAGATCTGGTTTCAGGGAATTTCATCCTTTCCCCTTTTTACTTAATATATGATTGGAAAACTGATCATAGCTTTAAAGCACTGGAGGTGTTCTGATGACTTCAGTACTGTTTTGGACCTGAAATATAAACCAGTTAAGTACAAATGTATTTGCTTTCGGTGTTTATTGCCACGATCATAATTTTATTATTATTATTTTCTCTTAAATCTGCTGACTGCATTATTGCTAGTTGGAATACAGTGCATGAATTATTTTCTCTTTGCTAATACTTGTCTGCTATTGTAGTTATCCTCAGAATACTTAGTAAACAACACAGCTTGCAGATGAAACATTCCTTAAAAACAAGATGCTGTAATGGTATTGTGCTCACTGATAGAACAAATGAATGGTATTTAAAAGGTATTGGCACTGTGAGCTGCATGACCCAGTTTGTGAGTGGATACTGCAGGATACAAACTGGACGAAAGTGCTTCCTCCAGGGAGGGGCTCCTTGACAGGTGGTAGGTCAGGGGGGAAAGTATTGGGCCCTCAAGGGTCTCCATTTGCTGTGGTTCATTTATTTTGCACAGCCTTCTGACTACAGACCAGTCATTACTGGTCTATGGCTCCTGCCCAGTCACTCATGACGTGTTTTCTACCACACGCCAGGCTCTATTCACTGAGCCTCCTTCCAGTTCTTAGTCTGGATCTTATCCAACACCCACCGTGTCTCACTTTGAATCATTGGATAGCCTGGGTTGGAAAGGACCTTAAAGACCATCTACTTCCTACCCCCTGCCATGGACAGGGACATCTTTCCTAGACTCCGGTTGCTCAAAGCCCCATCCAGCCTGGTCTTGAACACTTCCAGGGATGGGGAATCTACAGCTTCCCTGGGCAACCTATTCCAGTGCTTCACCACCCTCCCAGTAGAGAATTTATTCCTAATATCAAATGTGAACCTATTCTCATTTTGAATCCATTCCCCCTTCTTCTGTCACTACACACCCTTGTAAAAAGCGTCTCTCCATCTTTCTTGTAGGCTCCCTTCAGGTACTAGAAGGCCACAATTAGGTCGCCCCTAAGCCATCTCTTCTCCAGACTGATCAATCTCAATTTTCTTAGCCTTTTCTCATAGGAGTTTCTCAACCTGTCCGCGGATTCCTCCCTGCGCTGTCGGTCACGCACTTCACTCTCCCAAATCCTGCCCCGACATGGAAGCAGGTCTCACATTCTTTCGCACCCCGAGGCTCATCTGACAGGGCTCATTAACACAGCACGTCATTAACGAACCCACTGCAGCACATCACACAGCGCCGAGTGTTTGTTTACTGATCCGCATTACCACAGCGACCTCCGCAGCCTCTCGGATCCGCCGTGGGCTGCGATCTCGGAGCGCTCCAAGGGGCCGCTCACACGGCGCTGTGGCACAGCCCGAGCGGGGAGAGCCCGCACGCCCGGGCTGGCAGCCACACCGACCCCAGCACCAGTCCGGCCGGAAAGTCCTCCAGATCATCGAGTCCGAACGGGGACCGAACACCACCATGTCCCCAAGTGCCCCGTCCAGTCCTTCCTCAAACACCTCCAGGGTGGTGACTCCACCATCCCCCTGGGCAGCTCATTTCAACACCTAATCACCCTTCCTGAGAAGGAATTCCTCCTAATGTCCAACCTAAACCTTCCCTGGTGTAGCCTGAAGTTATGTCCTTTCGTCCTGTCGCTACGCCATGGTACAGATCGCAGGCGCGGCAGCGGCGGAACTTGCAGCGGCCGACTCCCGGCCGACTCCCACCCCGCTCCCACCCCGCTCCCGTCCCGTCCCGTCCCGTCCCGGTCCATCCCATCCCATCCCGGCCCCGCCCTTCCCCGCCTTTCCCGGCGGTGGGAAGGAGCGCGCACGCGCGGAGCCGCTCTCTGCGCACGCGCGGCCCCGCCCCCGGCCCCGCCCCGCCGCGTGAGGCGTGGGCGCGCGTGGCGGCGGCGGCGGGATGTTCGTGGCGCGCAGCATCGCCGCGGATCACCGCGACCTCATCCACGATGTGTCCTTCGACTTCCACGGGCGCCGCATGGCCACCTGCTCCAGCGACCAGAGCGTCAAGGTGAGTGGGGAGCCGCCGGGCCTGCAGCCGGGCGAGTGTCGCGGCGCCGGGCGTGCGCGGCCTACCGGGCTGCGAGCCGGGGCGGGGCGCGGCCGAGGGCTCGGTCCGAGGGAGGTCCCGGTGCGGTGTCGGGCCGTGAGGGCGGGAGGCTCTCGCGCGCAGTGCGCGTTGTGTTTGTGTGTGCGCTAACGCGTGTAAACACGAGAACTCCGCTTCCGACCCGGTGCTGCAGCGGGGAAAACATTGCCGACTGTTGTGCCTGCGGCCGTGCCGCTTGTGCTGTTTATCCAGCTGAAAACCTGTATGTATGAAAGATTATTTACGAAAGAAACTACTGTTTCGTAATGTGGTACCAATAATCTGTATTTATTATGGGAGGAAGGCGAAGTGTTCCGGAGAGTGCACTGACAGACTGGGGAAAGTGTGGAATACTAGAAGCCTTAATTTTTACATTCCTTTAGAGGAAATAAAGTAACATTTTATATTTACTTAAATGAAAAGTTGATTGCTTTGCCCCTTGTTGGAGCGAAACAGAAAGGATTACCTCTACACGCTGAGTCGTGCCGGAAAAGAGGAACTTTATTTACATCTTTCACATTTTATAGAACTCCAAAGGGATTCATGGATTGGAGGTGAGAGTAGCCACCTCTCTCGCCTACTGGCCAGGTCAACGGTCAGTCAACTCTCTCCTCCTCCATGAAACTATGAAAACAAAGCTCTTGTTGACACTTAGAGCATGGGAAAGATCTTGAGGAACATAAACAATATCTCAGAAGGCTGCGACAGGGCGACAGCCCCTTTTTTTGTGCATAGTGAGAGCATGGGCAGATATTCGGGAGGCACATGGATAAATTTAAGAAATCTAATTTGCAGAGAGCAGTCATGTTTGTTATTAAGTCCAGATAAATGGTTGAGAAAGTCGCTTTTTTCGTAGGAAGCTGTGTCATATGTAGATTAGGCTTAAGAACAAGGAAGCAGTCTCTTCTCCCTTACCACAGACTGAAAAGCAAATAACCAACCACAATAAAGTGGTCCCCCCAGAAAGTAAGCCAAAGCCATGGGGATCTTTCATGGTGTCAGGTGGTGTCTTTCATTTGGTTATGTTCATGACTTTCTATATAATCTTTCAGTAAAAAACTCATAAGTAGAAAGATGTATGGGAAATCAAGAGAGGGGAAGGTTCAGTGACTTGCATGTGGTTAAAAATCAAGGCATAAATCTCAAAAATAAGCAAGGTCTGTTCCCCCACTACCGTGATGTGTATTTTGCTGTCCTACTCTGCTTTTGGGATGAGTGCTGGGAGCTGCATTAGGGTTTTGCAACCAGAGCTGAACACATGAAGATGCTGGGGGCTCTAGAATGAAACAGAACTGTGTACTCTTGGAACAAAGTGAATGACATGTTGGGAATTGTAATAATTTCTCTTCTACGTAATTTACTGTTTAAAAGAAGATAGAAGTTATACAATAGTGGGTTTTGCAGGTAGTGCTTCTTCTTCCTACTTGTAATAGGGATATTTTCATGGTTGAGTGAAGTGCAGGTTTGTACCGAACCAGGTACAGTGTCCTGGATTAAAATGTTTAGTGGGGGGTGTGCGTGTATATTTTTATTGTGTGTATATATATATATATATTTGAATGGCTGTGTCTTTAAAGTACTAGTCAGTAAGCTTTATTTACAAATTGTATGATTGTATTTTGATTTCTCAATAGGTCTGGGACAAAAGTGAAAATGGAGATTGGCATTGCACTGCCAGCTGGAAGGTTTGTATTTGTAAAAATTGCACAGACATAACCGTAGATTATCCTTTGTTTTTGGAGAAGCATGCTTCATTTCTGCTGAGTTTTAGAGTAGAAATGCTTTTGGTTTGATGTAGATTCTTAAAGCCCTGTGTAAAATAATTTGCGTTTATAAAATGTCTCTCGTGCCTCTCGCTTAAAGCAGAGAGTGCAGTCTGCTCTTGTTAGTACCTTGTTATGTTGGCAGACTCTAGTACCAGTAAACATTATCAGTGGTGTTCAGGGAGTAGCAAACAGTACCTTCACTTTTAGTTGAATATTGCCTTTTGCATATAGTAATACTTAAAAAAATATAAAAGGGGGAAAAACTAAAAGGAAGATGTCTGGCTATTAAATGTTACAGTATGTGGCCTCTGGTTTTTGTTCTCCAAAACCTTTCTGAGAGCTGTGTCATATAGAGGCTCTGCTTCCTCTGGGTAATTAGTGCATTCAGCTTCTGAATTGTTCTTAAACTTGTATTTAATAGGAACACAATGCATTCATCCCTGTAAATAGCAATGCAAGGGGGACTTTTGAATTCCCCTTCTCTAAGACAGGAATGTTGACTAGGTATGAAAGAGGAGCTTCATATTAAAAATAAGATTAATAATACTCTGCAAATGCTTTTGAGAAGTACAGACAATCTAGAAGTGAACGTGGTAATGGCTGGAATTTGATTGACAACAAAACTGTACTTTTTGCATCAAGGCAGAATCATAGTTTGGAACTTAAAGTAGTAATAAATAATGCCTTGAAATATACTTGTAATAATTGCATTTTAAACACTAAGAGCAACAACTTTGCAGTGCTGGTTGGAATCAGGAACTGCAACAGCTGCTATGTAACTTTGTATAAAAGAACATAAGTTTCAAAGAAACCGTGTTACTACTTCCTAGAATTCTCTTGGTCAGAAAGTCACGAAAATATGCGGTTCCTTGGCCTAACGCAGTAAGTTTGCTTCTCTACAGTGTTCTGATGTTATCTTGCAGACACACAGTGGATCAGTGTGGCGTGTGACATGGGCCCATCCTGAATTTGGGCAGGTCCTGGCTTCCTGCTCGTTTGACAGAACAGCAGCTGTATGGGAAGAAATAGTGGGAGAGTCAAATGATAAACTCCGAGGCCAGAGTCACTGGGTGAGCCTTTTTTTCTGTGACTATAAAGTTTCTGATTTTGGCTGTGTTTTGTTCATTTGTGGCAACATTCCAACATAAAGTAAGTATTTGTAATACATCTGAGGAAAACAGCTAACTGGTTACTTTCAGGCCAATTAGTGTCACTATTATTGGTGTTTCATAATAAAATGCTCCCTGGCAAACAACTTGCATTCATGAATTTCCACCTACAGTAGACTTAAAGTTGGGTTTTTCTTTGACAAGAGATAATTTCAAATAACACTGGCTGTTCTCACTCATCTTTTAAACACTAGAAAAGTTTGGGCAGGGGCAATTTTTTTGGTAGAAGATGTAAGCAGTCCTATGAAATGGTGTTGGCAGACTTTGATTAGCCTTCCTTAGGGAATAAATTTTTGATGGAAATTTTGCAGGTCAAGAGGACCACTCTGGTAGACAGTAGGACATCTGTTACAGATGTGAAGTTTGCTCCCAAGCACATGGGTCTTATGTTAGCAACCTGTTCAGCAGATGGAGTTGTAAGGATCTATGAAGCTCCAGATGTGATGAATCTCAGCCAGTGGTCACTGCAGCATGAAATCTCTTGTAAGCTCAGCTGCAGTTGTATTTCTTGGAATCCTTCAAGGTATGTTACTAAAACATTTGCTTTATGACTGTAACAGGAAGGGAAAAACCATTCAAAGCTAAACTGCTTTGATTTGTGTTTGTCCAGAAGCACTTAATGGCTTTCCCTGTGGACACAGTGTTGTGTCCTGCTGATCCAGTTATTCTTCTATTCATTAGCAGTAGTCTGTGCTGAGGGTTCAGAGTACAGGCATTCACTTTAATGCATGGCATAGGATAAAAGTTGATTTAAAAACTAGAATTCATCTACATTTAGCTTATGTGATTTATCTTCTAAAACCTGAATGAAATATCACTAAATCAATCATTAAAAGCACCGCAAAGAATGCAGACTCTGCCATGAAACTTGTGGCAAATACTAGGCTGCAGATGCAGTCTATTATAGAAAGTCAGTTCTTCTCTCTGAGAACATCATCTTGAATTGCTAAATAGCATTGTCTAATGATGTCACCTTAGTAAGTGTATAAAGTAGGCTTTTGAAACAAGAGTGAAGATAGTGGTAACTGTGATTGGCATTTAACTCCTGTTTCTTTGTGATTTTTTCCTTGTGATGTTTTGTGCTGTTGTTTTGTTTTCTCTATAGATAATGTGTTTGAAATTTAACAAATGGCTTGGTGTACTTTCTATGGGAAATACTATGTACAAATATTATACGTATAATATGTGAATTTAACAGTATTTGTTTTCACTTTTTAGCTCTCGAGCACATTCTCCAATGATAGCTGTAGGAAGTGATGACAACAGTCCAAATATACTGGCTAAGGTTCAAATTTATGAATATAACGAAAATACCAGGTAGGTTAAATAGCAACATATAGCGCTTGTGGGATCATGAATTTGTTCATAATATATGGCCTTTTATTCCTATCATTAGATGTGGATTGGAGTAGTAAATGATAAGACCTTAATTTTGTCTCTGATCCATTGGGTGGGAAAAGAGAGGGAGACCTCAGAATGGTAACTGACGTTAACAGAAATGATACTGATAATTTTATTCTCTGTCAGTGCAGAAATGTCAGTGTTCTTACCAGCATTTTAAAGGGAGAGTTGTTGTTTCTGTGTCTACTGAATTACATGTTTAATTCTGCACAAAGAGTTAACAGTTGAATTTGAATTGTGTTGCACCAGGCACTGTTTTGTTCAAAGCCTCCTTACAATGATTTTAGAGGCATGATTATAATGACAGAAAGCGCTGTGAATTGCTCATGGTCTGTCAAACTTCACATTGTACAGTCAGGAGTTCACAGAACCAGAAAAGGCTAGTAAGTTTGGGCACCACCACTTCCAATTAAATGATAAGAGAAATTGTGTTTGATTGGGAGTGATCAACGTGGGAAAGGAGCCAGAATGTTCTGTGGATTTTATGCCCAGCTTCAGGCAATGCTCTCCATGCAGTAACAATAAAGTTACTATAACTTACTAAGAAAACGGAATATGTGTTTATCATATGGCAGAGGAGGCAGACAGTGGTCTGCTTAAAAGCAAGGAAAACTTAGTAAGTTAATGAGATGCAAATTCCCTTTAGATTTCTGAATGGAATATTTCTTTTTTATTTCCCTCTTCCAATTGTAGACAAAAATGTTCTTTTGTACTGCAATTCTTGCTTTGTTGTATGATTTACAATACTGTAGCATACTGTACTTAGTGGCTACTGTAGCTGATAGATTCAATTTCTGAAGAAATCTGCTTGAAATTATTGCTTAAATTTATTTAAGAAAAAAACTTTTATTTTTGCAAGTCTTATCATGCATACTTAACGTATTTTCCCATTTCCACTATATCTGGTTTATATCATTTGCACCACTGGCAATTTTCATGGCATTAAAGGTTAATTTCTTGCACCGTACAGGAAATATGCAAAAGCAGAAGCTCTGATGACAGTCACGGATCCTGTACATGATATTGCATTTGCTCCAAATCTGGGAAGATCCTTCCACATCTTGGCTGTAGCAACCAAAGACGTACGAATTTTCACACTAAAACCTCTGAGGTGAGCTTAAGAGGAAGATGGTTTGGTGTAATGTGATGCATACTATACAATCTTGTTCAAATAGTCTCTGCA
>VYZR01121494.1:0-26899 GCA_013400675.1 Oxylabes madagascariensis
GCAGAGGCATCAACAGTCTATCCTATATCCCAATTAACTGCAGCTTCTGCAGCTCATTCTCAGATGCAGCAGGCATGAGTCACCACTTTTACACAGAAAAAGCAGCAGCAATGAACCAAGTAGCAAAAACACGTGAGCTGCAAGTCGGTAGCAGACATTGCTTTCCCTAAACTAATGCCATTCAAGTAAAACTACTGTGCAGCAGAGTTTTTTTTACTATTATTATCATATTATGCTCTGGAATTCAATTTTCTGTATATTTTTCAGGCTCTGCATGAATCCTGGATCTCTCTGAATAGATGGAACTGAAATTGAAGGATACCATGCAAATAGGTAAACACGTCAGAAACATTATCTGGGTCACATTTGGGCAACAGGGTTCACTCTGTTTTAAGTGCAAATGGGTTACTGACGATTTAGATGAACTTCCTGAGGAGTGTTTGAAATTCCTGGCACACATTCGGTTTCCCATCTGCTTGAAGGTCTTTGATGAGCCCACAAAGAGACATTGGACTGGAGCTGCTGCTCTTCATCTCTGGTTGGACTTCCTAAGACTGACCAGCCTGTATTTTTTTGCATTTGTATTACTTTGATTCTCAAGGACAAAAAGGGCTTGCAAGGGACTGTGTGACAAGCTCCTGGGGCAGAGATGTTCTGTGAACTCTCCATCCATGTGCTGTCATCAACTTGTTCCAACACTGCCAGTTCTTTATGTCTGCTAAAATTATTATGTAGAGTCGGATTTTGCCCTCATTTAGGGCAGATCTAACAGTAATTAATTTGTTCTGTCAGAGGGAACTTGAGGGTAGCCTGGGTTGCAGATGCTAAAAACTTTCCACCTTCTCCTGAAGGTCCTATGTTTAGTGTGTACATAGATGATGTGTTCTTTTCTTTCATGCCCTTCTTCACCTCTTTAAAAATACTTTTTAAGGAGCTTGTGCTGTAACTTACCAAAATGCAATGCCCAGTAGGGTTGAATTCAAATCGAATATTTTCCTTTTTTTAAAGCAGAAGAGAGCCATGGCAGGAGGCCAGGGGGACCAGGGTTTTGGAAAGGAATTTTTTTCAGGAACAGAACCAAGGGTTCTCTTGACAAAGCCTGAATAGGTTTTTCTTCACACTTAGAAAAATCGGGGGCTTGTGTCTTTGCAATGCCTCTCAAGAGATCCCCCTTGCAGGAGAAGGAGAAAGATTCCCACAAGTCCCAGCCCCTGGGCAGAGCTGCAGCACAGCTCCAGGGAGACTCAACAGCTGGGGGAGACGAGGCTCAGGGGGAAAAGCTGCTCTTCCAGCATGGAAGAAATGACAAAGTGGGGAATATTCTCTATTTACCATCTGCTGCTCCACAATCTCATCATCTTGCAGTAGTGCCTTGTCTTTTCAATCAGTACCCTGCCTCTGGACACCTCCTGAGACATGCCACAATCTGAATATGCTGAGCAGTACTTCTGCCCAAGAGCTGCCTCCCAAGCCACAGCAGAGCTGGTAGCCCTGGCAAGGGTGAAAGGAAGACTCAGACATGATGATGCCATTCTACAGACAGGTGAGCTTAGGGCACATATACAAAACCACAGTAAATGTGTGCTGAGACCTCACCCCCAAGCTAATAGCTTCTCCCTCTGGTGGGAATGTCTGCATTTTCTTCCACTGAGTGCCTTTTGACATATTAAAGGCATGGCAGGATCTGAGATCCCAGGGGATCCATTGGTCTTATTTCTGTGGATGCTTGTACTCTGGGTCTATTTGAAGAAGGATGATTCATTCAACTGCTTGAGCTTATGGGTCTGTGTGTCACTTCCCATTGTGAGAAGAAGGAAGGGTCTTGTTGGCTATCATGGACTGGTTGGGGCTAATTTTGGGAGAGATCTAGCATGGAAAAAATGCTTTACGCAGCAAGACAGCAGCTGATTCAGTTTCTTCCATGCTGGATGCTGGTGTTTAGAGTCTCCAAGGCAGGAAGTTTTATCAAGCAACATCAAACAGATGTTCCTCATCGTGTTCCAGCTGCATTGACTGGCAACCTGCTCCGTCAAACACTCGTGAGGGACACAGGCGTTCATTCTGCATGGACAGCAGTTTATTAAACGATCCACCTGGAAACAGCAAAGGATCTTTTAAAAGAGATATCTGTACCAGTGGTCACTGTAAATGCACCAGAAGCACTTGTAGTCATGCCACTCACAAGAACGGTTTCCAGGAAGGGGCCTGAATTACTGATTTTGCAGGAAAAGTGAAGAAAGTTTTCTCTGGATTTTCACACCTGCTGGTCCTGGTATGAATCCACATTGGCAACATCTTTCTGATGGGGTGCACGGTGAACTATGGCACTGCAGGATACAGCTAAGCATTCTGGTTTGGGATGGCTGAAGAGAGAAGGGATCAGTATCAAAATTCCAAGGTTTTCCGTTGTTTATCTGATGAAAAGGCCCCTTTTAGTGGCCATGAACTGCAGCAGATGTTTCTGGGCCTTCCAGATGCAAAGATGTAAGTGTGTTGTTCCCAGAGGTAACATCTTCACAGGGATGTTGCAGGAACTGAAGAGATTAGGAGAATTTGGATAGTGGGGCAATATCAGACATCAGCGGGTGTCAACTGAGGTGATTGCTTCAGGTCTCTGCCCTTCCTGGACCCCAAAGCAGGGCAGTAAACCATCCCTGTTTGCTGGCTGCCATGGCTGTGCTGGTTCTCATTGCTGGCACAAGCACATCTGTGCTGCTTTGAGTGTGGGGCATGCTTTAGGGGGTGGTCCTGGAGGTCCGGACTCTCCAGCTCCAAGGCATGGCCAGAGGACTTGCCATTGTGTACTGCACGGGCAGGATAACAGCTCTTTGCAGGGTGAGTGAAGGCAGTCTGGAATTTCCTTCAGAAACCTTCATGCCTCACCAGCACTGAGTTTGAAGCCGTGGTGGAAGCTGCTGGGGACAACAGCAGATTTCTTTGGACATCTACTTATCCAGAAAGACTGGAGTTTTGGGTCCAGCGGAGTGTAGCTGACATGGAGCTAAGGGGAACATCTCCATCCACAGTGTGGGAAGGTGAGAGGTCTTCCCGCAGGCAGAACATGTCCAATACGATGCTGCCTCGACTACTTTGAGAGTTGTGCCCTACTTTGAGAGAGGCACAGGTGGAGCTGCAGCACAGGACCCTGCAAAGTGGCACTCTGCAGCTGCCACTGCTGGAACCACACCTCAGCCCCCCACCACAGCTGGAACTGCACATCAGCCCCCCAACTATGGCGTGCTCTAAGGCTGTAGTTGACCTAAGGCTAATTGCTCCAAATCACTGAGCTCAAATAGTGGTAAGGGCCTTATAAAAACAAAAAAATCTTGAATCCAAATAACTCTGTGCAGTCCAGGGTAGCACTTTGGCATGTCCTTGGGCTGCTAGAGCCCACACAGGCCATAGCCCTCTGTCCAGCACAGCCTGGCAGGCTGTGGTCACAGCTGGACACGTGAATGACCCACATGCCACAATGCATTTGCTGTAGTATAAATCAGTTGTCATTTGTTCCTGGCTTATCAGTGGGAAGGAAAACACTGCAGTGCAACAGCTCCATGAAAGGTTAAGTTTTGGAGCCACATAATTGGTAGGAACATGGGCTGCAGAGGGAATTACATGATAAGAAGGCTCTTCCACTCCTCCTAAAATTTTGACAGTTACCAGAAGCTGGCAGCAGAGTTTCAACCCTACATGGGATGTAACAAAAAGATGAACCAACTGAAGAAGAAAAAGAAATATTACTCTGATAGACACTACAGATCATTTCCAGAGGCAGGATCAGAAGAATTGACTTTGAATTCAGGGATGTGCATGCAAGCAGGGTCAAGATAGCTTCTAGCCACTCCTTCACTTCCCCCTGAAGATCCCAAAGGAAATGTTATCCCACAGTTAGGGTCCAGCATGGACATAATGTAGGTTTGATAGGGCAGGCAGCCATCAGTGGTGTTATCTCACTTCTGCATGGAGGCCCCTTCCAGTGCGAGGCTTTCACTTGGCACACAGCACTGAACTCGGGATGTGAAAAGAGCAGAGTGTGTGGGAGCTGCTGATTTTGTCTCCTTGGTGGGACTGTTTTTTTTAATAAAAGGATCAGATGTTGCCCTTCCTTGAAAACATGACAGTCTATGAGAGAGTTCATTAGTTTATGGCAAGTTGCAACACTGTGGAGCCTGGCTGAAAGCAAATGTTATTGCAGAGTTATCACTAAGGGGAGAGGAAAGCAACATCCTGAGGAAATAAACTCGACAGAGCACATCACAGAGCAATATAAAGCTGTGGAATACAGGCAGTAGAGCAGAATTCTTTCTCAGAATAAAAGCCCCCAGTCACCTGTTTTTAATGCCGATGTTTGCTTTCTGCACATTCAGTGAATACAGGGGATACATCTATCCAGAACTCTGTCTCTAACGGGAGTAACAAGCATCATGATTGCAGCTGGCTGAACTTATTTACTACTAGTACACAAAAATGTCTTTGTGGCCATCATTAGATAGTGGTAACACCAGTAAAATACCAGTAAACTACAGTTTTGTGTTGGTTGTTCATTTTTTTTTTGTTAGAAAATTATGTGTTTTAATTTCAAGTTGTACAGAGTATTTCAAGAAGTACTTCTTTCCACAAAGCCCCCAATTAAAATACAGAGTGACATTCTACTGATGGTCAGCTTTATTGATGACTAGCCTGTCCCAAGTCTGAGAAAAGCTGGAGGCGCAAGGGGAGAGGAAATACCAGTTTTCATTCATCTCACATAGCTGCACACTGACACTCTTCTTAACCTTCTGTTAATCCAATTCACACCAAGGACTGAAACCGTAGCATCAGATTTGGAGGTGTGTAAAGGTGAATTGAAAATAAGCCATCGCTTTCCTTGCTGAGTCTCATGGCACTTGCAACATTGCAGAGCACTCCAGTTCTGCATTGTCAGGGATTTTCTTGTGTCATCCATTTTTATTTCCTAACTGGAGAATTTGCTGCAGCTTTGTTCTTATTTAGCCTCATGGTAGGATGCATAAGTTTCTCCTTCAGGCAGTGGGATCCTGGGCCTGCTCCCAACCCAGCTAGCTACACTGAGCCAATGTGGGGCTCTGGTAGCCCCTCGGGGCTTTTTGAGGGTGATAATTTCTTCCTTGGTGTTTTGGCTGTCTTAAATCAATATGAGAGCAAAACATGGTGTGACTTGACACAGATTGTCATAACCAGCCCTGTGTGCTGTGTGCTGCTTAGCCTGGGAGGAGAGGTTTGCCCTGCTGCTCTGGCTTGTCTGTCCTTGGAACTGCGAAGCTCCTTTCTGCAAATGCCTGTGAAATGGAGGGTGACTCCTCCTTTGTCTTTTTCCTTCCCTCGTCCTCTCACCAGCTCAGGTTTGGCTCAGTGTTCCTAAATTTTGCATGCATTGGTGTTGGGGTGCAATCCCAATAGATTCCCCTGCCCGAGGAGCGGGCTGGCATTTTGGTGGCACTACAACCTCTGGTTTTAGCTCTGGTGACCTCAGAAATAAGAGGCCAACTTCTTGAACAAGCTGCCTGAGGAGCCTGGGATAGGTCAGAGATTTCTTGAGTAGATCAAAAGCCAGAGATGCTTTTCTGACAGCCCTGGAGCTCCCTGTCCTGATTTATGAATTCTATACGCTCTATATATTTAGCTGAAGAGGCTCACGGGGGGAACAGTTTGTGCAAGCAGGAGACAGAATGTGACTTCAGAAAGCCACCATCCACCAGAAGATAATCCCTCAAAAGCACTCTCTATAGAGCCATCAACCATGGCAAAGGGAGCCCAGGAGACTTGGCAAAAAATGTCAGGATATTTTAGCAGACCAGCATTTTTAACAGGAGACCAAGTTACGGGGAAGCAGACTCCCACCCCAGGAACTGGGAGCTCTGGACTTGGGGTAGCAGACCTGCAACCTCACCTCATTTCAAAAATCTTCTTTCTTTTTCTCTGGAACTTCACCAGAGCCAAAGGGGTATAGGTTGCTCTCCCTTGGTAAGGGCTACATGCCTTGGCAGATTTGGAGTTTCATATCCTCTTTTGGAGGTTGGATACACAAAGACTGCCTGGCTCCTAGGGCTGTTCACAGCCCTGAGAGCTGTTGTCACACCAGTGACACTTAGCTCATGCTCTTGAGGCTGTCTCCGCAGGTTAGAGGGTTGTGGTGCTTTGCTGTCCCCTCTGTGAGATGAGACTGAGCTCAGCCCTATGCCTGTTTGTCCAGATGTGAGCCCTGACAGATGGAGCATGAGGGATAATTTCCCAATATTAATAGAAAACAGGGCAGGAAAACTCCTAATTCCTACTTTTAAGGCCAGAGTGTTTCCATGTGTAAAATACAGTAATCCTGATATCAAGTCTGTAGTTTTTGTCTACGTTACAGAGTTCCAAGTAGGTAGTCTTGCAGTCTAGAAGGCTTTGAGCAACACATGTCGACCACATCCCAAGCCTGAGTAATTACCTGCTGCAACAACTTTACTGTATTGTGCTCTAACAAAAAAAAAAAAAATGGCCTATTTTAGCTTCTAGTGTGTACATCTTGTTTTATCTCTGTTCCATAGAAGAGGAAGCCCTCTGCCAGAAAATGTTTTCCCAGGACCTGGCTGTAGATGGCCAGATCACCTCCCAGCTCTCTCCTGGCCAACTTAAATACACTGAAAGCCTCCAGCTCCCCCCACCCCCTATGACAGTTTCCCAATTCTGAATGTTCCTTGTATTTTTTTGGTTTTTTTTTTGTCCCAGTCCAGGTAAGTCCAGGACTGCACCAGCTCTCTGTGCTGGAAGGATTCTCTGCTCACCTGTGTGAGAGTTTGTGTTAGCAGTGGTGAAACCACAGGTCCTGTCTTCTCCTTCTGCTGAGAAAGCCATGTAAAAATGCTGCCCTCCAGCAGGCACTGCCACCGAGGAAAAGTTTTAGGGTGGATATTTTAAAGCCTTGGTAGGGCTGGCCATGGAGAATTAGGGAAATCCAGTAGCTGAATTTCAGTGTTCTGTCAGACTGGAGCCCTTTTTTTCCACTGCATATGAACTGAAATGTCAGATGTGCTGTGTGATGGCCATTCAGTCATGTTGGGGATTAAAGGCATCGACAGGCAGCATGGAGCACAGGCTGGGGTCTCTGCTGCCCTGGGGTAAAGCCTTAGGGACAGCAGCAAGGTCCCTACAAACACTCAGCTGGAGATATTCTGGGATAACAGAGGCACAGTCTGGGCCATGTTCTCTATGACAAGTCTTAAATCTCTGTGCTAAGACGAGTGGATTTTACTGCTGCCACTAAGCCAGCACTGTTACTCTTTAAAGAGAGGCTGGATGAGTGATATGATTTGTGCTTGAAGAACAGCTGAAGGTGCATATTCTATCAATTTTGGGGATTTGGGGAACCAGCTCTTCCCTTCTCTTTTAATGTCAATGCAAAGTGGGCTCCTTGGGTACATTTACTTTCGCAGAATGACTGTAGGGTCAATCTTAACACGAAATGCAAAGGAAGTGGATGTAGTCCCAGAAAACATTTATCACTGGTGAGCTGAATCACAGAGAGCAAGCCCTGGCTTATTTTTCTTACGCTGTGCAGAGGCAAATTTTGTCATCATATCACTCACATAACCTTTCAGATGAACTTAGTAATTGTGATATGTTTTGGTTTGGCTTCTTTCAGATTAAAACCTTGCCTTTCAGAAAAAGGAAACCATAAGTTAAATAACTCCAAAATTAGGTATTTCTGAAGGATAATTAGTGGTCTTCTTTCTTACCAAAAACAACCCAAGACTGTGCTTTAAATAATGACTTGTAGTAATTCCTGCTTCAAATGGGATTAAGTTAGTAGGATGTTATCAGTATAGCATCCTACATTTCAAACCACACTTTAGGGTATTATCTACAAAAATGAATACTATAGATCTCTGTAACTTTTAGAAAAGCCAACCAGATTCTATGTCCTAAATCTCCCCATCTGCTTCTCTCTGCTTCAACAGTTGCACCCATGGTTTTGTTTGCCTACACACAAATTACTGAGCGATCATTCTTTTATTCCCTGGTCTTGTAGATAGGGGGACCCCTGTAAAGTGAATGCAGATACAGATCGCTGCCCCCACTGATTTCATTTGGATGCAAAAATACTGGAGTTATAATCCTCCTCCTTCATCCCTTTGAACAAAAAGTAATTTTAGTTGCATTGAAATTTCTATAGCAAGGGCAACAGGTCTGTGTTTGTAAGAGGTCACTTTAAAAAGTAGTGTCCATGCAAATATATAAATATATGCTTTGTAGGGATATATGCCTGTATACACATACATAGACTGTATATACAGAAAGACACACACACATACTTAGGAGATGTGTATATAACACTCACTTATATACAAATCCATTCCCTGTTATGAAACAATCATCAAGATATAAACAAGAAAAGTTAAACCACGGATGGGCACATTTTCAAGTGCTTCTGGAGGGTTTTATCTACAGTATTGAAGAAGGGCTATCAAAACTGAAACAGGGCACTTATTACAAAGAAATCTCTACGTAAGTGCTGGAAAGGTTTGCCGAATAACCAGATGTTGTTGCAAAGACACTTCTCCTCCCCCTCTCCTCACTTCTTTCCTTCTTTAATAGTTCGATTAATTCTGCACATAAACCAGGGCTGATAAAAGTTCTAAGCTGCAAACTTCACCACATCTGGACACTGTCGAAGCCAGATCGTTCAGCGGTGCACTTCAGTTGCTTTTAATCTCGCTCAATAAAATAAGAACTTCCAGCAAGTAATGCTGACCTATATATATTTTTGCACTGTAAACACTGACATCTGTGAGCTGCTCCAAGCAAGCACACTGCACTTTCCACCAAGCAATTGCTTGCCCCTCACCATAAGAGAAATGCGCAGCTCATGCAGTCGTAGCAGAGTATTTAACTAAACTCCCTGCTATTTCCAATCCTCGGGCTAATTGCTGTCAGGGGAGAAATCAAAGATTAGCTGTTTTGCTGGAGGAAGAAAAAATAAACAACTTCTCTGAGTATGTCGCTTAACGTTGCCTGACCAGAAACATTTTT
The DNA here is from genome assembly GCA_013400675.1 of Oxylabes madagascariensis. Classification (NCBI taxonomy): domain Eukaryota; kingdom Metazoa; phylum Chordata; class Aves; order Passeriformes; family Timaliidae; genus Oxylabes; species Oxylabes madagascariensis. The sequence goes on from VYZR01121494.1 coordinate 9,031, forward strand.
CTACTCACACAAGGAGAGCAGCAGTAAGGACAGCAGACCCGGTCTCCTCCAGTAGCCCATTTCTGGATCCCACTGGCAACCAGAAGCCCAGCTTCACGATGCTGACCAACTCATCCTCCCTCGGTGGAGCCAGTCTCCTGCGTTCCTGCTGTCAAGCCCGGAGCCCCTCTTTGCGAGGCTCTCGGCTCAGGCTTTGCCGGGAAGGCGGATCCAGCCGCTAAAGCCCAGCTGTGCGTGGGGTCCGCCCAGGAACTGCAGCTCATGAAAAAAACTAAGCCTGACTCTCCTCTCGAAATATATACAAATATGAGAGGGGGGAGCTGGGGGAAGAAGTCAGGCTCTGAGAAAAAGAGTTTGATTTCTTTTTTCCTGATGTCAATGCGAAGCTGCTCCTGGTTCCATACGGCCCAAGGATCTTTGAAGGGGACCTGAAGCCTGCTGCATGCATCTAATCAAAAAGGCATGGGTACTCCTGCATGGGTTTTTCAGCTGAATAAAGCATGAAAGGTAATGCCTCAATATGCTGAGCTGCCATTAATTCACTACTTTCCCCCTCTATTTTAGAAATTATCTTTTAAATAAGCTACAATGGGCTATATTTTTAATAGGCGTAATTAAAAGTTTTAGGGCAGCTTTTTCAGAAAGACCACATCAGTGTGAGCTTAGCCTAAAATAGGTGCTTGCAACCCATTAAAGCAGCAGGATTTAAATATATACTTATATGTTTTCCTGAATCAGGGCCTAAAATAATAACATAGAGCATTTAAATATCTGCTTTCTCCCCAAGATCTTGAACTGCTCTGCAAAAACTTGTAAGAAATATTATCCCACTTACAAAAGGGAAACTGTGAAACGTAACAGAATTCTGACTTGCCTTGGTTGTTAGCACAATCAATCAGTGGCAAAAGGAGGAGTAAAATCTTCAAACTCTTGCCCTATGATCTATCCCAGACCTTCAGATCAATGTATTTGAGTGTGGCAGAGAAAGAGATGCTGTTATTAAGGCTTTTTGCAGCCAAAAAAATAAGGTCTTATTTTATAGTTGCTGAAAATACTTTGACTAATTTTAATGCATACACCATATGTATAAAATGTCACAATTTAATTTTAAAAATCACAATTCAGTGAATCTCCAGCTTTTTATTTACCCATTTTACAATTCAATTTTTGGTTCGTTAATCAGTTTGAGGTGGATATGTGGCGTACCTATGTATGCTTGTGTGTGTATTCATTACAGTGAATGTTTTCCTCCATTGGACTTGAAGGCCCTTTGTATCCTTCTTGCTGATAATTTGCACCAACTTGTTTTGTAAGCTGTTTATATAAATTATTCTGTTAGGGTATTAAATAATGGTATCTCTTTTTCCTTCTTTGGTGTTTGAAAAGGAAAAAGAGGAGATGTTAGATATGGTACAGTCACAGCTGATAAACATAAAGTGTCTCCTCTGCCATGGTGACACACACATGCTTTGCAGAGGGTTGCTTGGTCTGCTCTGACTTGCTTCAGGGTGCCCAGATGCAAGTCAGCTCAGCCTGACCTCCATGGGGAAATGCCTGCATGTCCCTGGCCCAAGTTACCACAGATCAAATATGGCCTCTGAGGACTAAGAATGAGCAAATGTTCAGCAAACTTTCAGAAAGGTGTTATTTTCCAGCAAACATATCGGAACTGCTCATATCAGAACTGCTTTGTGCACGGTGGTTTCTTGGGACGACCTTCCAACTCTCCTCTCTCAGATTCAGAGCATAGCAAAATGCCCATGGATTTCTCAGCCTGCAGTTGGATTTTCAGATGTGAACTCTTGTGTGTGTTACAAGACAACTGGATAAAACTTGTGTTAGCCACATCACAGGTTATTCATGATCCATGGGAGCCCCCTTTAAAACCAGGAAGAAACCCCTGCTGCCTATGAAACTTGGAGAGAAATAATGTCCCCAGCAGGAGTCCAGAGGGGCTTTAAACAATGGTGGACATTGACAAAACATGCTGTATGATTTGGAAGTGCAAGAGAAGCATGGGGTATTATATTTTTTTAGCAGCAGAACCTGGGAAGGCAGCAGGACGCCTGCACAATGTCACTGCAGCCAGGGACTCTGAACTACAGGATCTGCATTTTCCAAAATTCCAGGCGATCCCAAACAACTTCTGAGCCAAACTGAACCCTATAAAATGCTTTGTCCTGTCTGCAAAATAATCTTATGGAGAGATTTGGGGCCAGATCTCACTGAAATGAGAGCAAAGGCAGTAGCTGTCCCATGCAATGGCATCTTTACAAGGCATTTGGATATCCACAGGAAGCTCTGCAAGAGGAAACTTTTGGGGAGCAATGCGTGTCCTGCTCTTCCTAAACAGTTATACATATTTTTAGATGGTGTTAGACCTGCTGCTTGGCAACACTAGCCGCCATGATGATATGTCAGCTGGGGTGCCCCTCAGCATGTGCCCCACTGACCTGACTACCAGTTCTGCTCTGGTGAACCTGGTTATTTCTTAGACCTTATCCAAGGAAAAAATTCAAACTAAAAATCCACCAAAGTTACCTGGGGAAAAGTGAGTACTCTGGGCTTTTGCCTGAAGTACCTAAACTCACATTATAGAGCTTTGCTTCCATGAAAGAACACAGTGACCTTTTGAGTAAGACACTGGGGAGGAAGAAGAGATAAATGGTTATTTTTATTGTTGGCTTGTTTATTCCTTTCGGTGTAAATTCCCCTGCTCCTCTATTAGTGGTCTGGACAGTCTCATAACTCAAGACACACTGAAGGCTGGATTTAAGCTGAGGAACGTAAGGTCTCTGCAGGGTGATTTTTAAGTTGCATTGTGGGAGCAGTTTTCCCAAAGTTCTCATTTAGGAGCTGGAAGATATTTACTAGAGAAGTAAAATAAAACTTTGGACACCTGAAACAATATAGCATATGTTTAAACGAGGGTTTCAAACAGCCTGGGTTTCCACTGTGGGAGGCAAGGCTCAGCAATCAAGCAATAGATTTGAAGCTCCCAACACAGGCACTAAATATCCCTGCACCGGGTAACATCACAGTGGACATGTGCCAGGCCCAGGTGAGTCAAACCTGTTATTATTGCCAGGGGTGAAGATCACCTTAATGTGACAGGGAATGTGAAGGGAGAGAGAGGAGAGAACCATGTAACCATGCCCCAGACAGTGCTAATGTAAGAGCCAATGCTCCTGAGCTTCTCTGGACCTCCTCCATGCTTTCTGGGCCCCAGAGATCCTAGCAGGGTGCTGGGTTTAAAATGACTGACTACAGCAAAAGGTGTTAGGTTTACTTGTGCAATCAGGGTATATCCTTCTGGCCCTCTTGATTGCCTGCACATTACGTGACTGGACTAATATCTGTTGCATCCACATTGCTCTTCTTTAATTTGTTTATATCAATAGTGATGTTGGGCTTCAGAGGAGGTCCGTGAGCGTCTTTGTTGTTAGGAGAATTTGTTTTATACCTTAAAGTAATAAAAGACAGGTCTAAGGAAAACATCTAGCTGATAGGATCAGGACTTAGCTTCTACTAATGAGCACAAATGCATGAGTATGGATTTGTTTTTATGTTGTGTGCTCATATTGTACTACCCCCAAGTGTCCTGGTAGTTAGTTAAACCCCAGAAATGTCATCACTTCTGCATTTTATAAGCACAACCTTGGTTTCACTCTGCCATCAGCAACAGTTGTCTGAGAAAGATGTGCACCCTGCAGTGTGGATCCAATCCAGCTGCTGTCTCCATCCTGCATTCACAAGGACACTGGCTCCAGTCCTGGGAGCGTTGAATAAATTCAAATGTCATTGCCTGGTGGCACTGAGGGTGCCCGTCATGCTCTGGGAAAAGTTCTCATTACCTTGCACTGCCTCAGTTTCACAGGGTTTTGATGTTTGATATCTTGGATGTGGTGCTATGGCTTGTGGTCCCTGCTACCGCCTAAGGAAAAATACCATTATGAACTTCAGCATTTTCCATTCTCTTGCTATACCTTGTCCCAGCAGTGGTGTGGTAACCTTTGATGATCTGATGGCATGAGGAGTCAAAGCCAGCACTGCATCCTGAGGGACACAGCCATATCTCCTTTGGCACAGGTGGCTTTGTCTGCTTTGCCACAACCCCTTCTCCTTAGCCCTGCCAACTTCCCTGTGCTCCACCCTCTCAGCTAATTCTCGTTTTGGTAGCCACACAGGGTAATTGCATTTTCTAGTGCCTGACTGATGCCTGATGATGACTTTTCTGATGCCTGACTTTTACTGGAGTCTTTTCTGCATAGTCCAGAAACACTGGCCTAAGTTCTAACTTCTCACAGAGTGTGTGCAACAAGTTCCTTGACCAAATCTGCATCAAGATTAAGTAAAGGTCTATCCATCTCTACCATTTACAATGTTATTGAGTTGGCTTGTTGTTTTTTTCTCTTCAATTCTGCCACAAATCATCTTTCTTCCTTTGAAGTTTTCTCATGGTTTACTTTGAGCTGCTTCTGAAGCCACTTCCAATACATTTGCATTCATACTGTTGATGTGTTTGTACAGATTCTTTAAAAGGAGGATTAGTTTTGGTATTCTTGTTTCTATTTGTGGACTGAGATACGCTATTGCTGAAAGGGATGGAAACCACTGCTACCAATTTCAGACTGAGTGAAATTGAATGGTTTTCCCCACCCCAAAAGTCACTTCTATCTCTTTTCTACTCTTTCTCTGGAAAATTAACAAAATGCTGATTTACTTACACCTTAGTACTCATTTCACTCAGATAATTAGATGATAGAAATATTTCTATGAGAAGACTGGACTCATTTACTTTTCTGCCGGCACTCTGCCATGCTGAAGCAGCTACTCATGCATTCTACTGACAGTGCCTTGACATTAATTCCTCTTCTGTATTTTTTTAGGGATCCTAAGCAAGCACTGTTTTCTGCTGCATCCATCACACACCAAGGACATCACACGCAGACAGATGCCAGGGTCTTCAGTGAGGATCAGCCTTTGAAGACCAACAGCACAACCCGGCATCACTTCAGCTGCTGGATGCCTCTGGAGAGCAAATACCTTCAGTTCTGGAGGAATTAGTCTGTAGAGGGAAGTAGGAGCAGTTTGACAGCCTGACTCATGATCTTTGCATTATTATTACTGGTAGTGAAACTATGATAGGATCCAGGAGCCTGAACCGTGGATCAGGAATGTGCTTTTGAAGAGAAACTCCTGGCCTTCCTGCTTTGGCTTCTGTTACAAGACAGTCTTAAGGCAGGCACAGATGGGTTTGTTTTTTTTTTAATAGCAGCTAAACTGGGAGCTGTGAAGAGTGGCCAGTCCCTGGGAGGGGGCTAGAGGCACCCTCAAATTTATCAGCTAGAATATGTGTGGTGTGGATGTGGGTTCTCAGCTCCAGGGTGTTGCTCCTTGAATCCACTCTGTCCTGAACCTCCCTGCTTTAGAGCATCAGCACAGCCAGATCCTGCACAGGGTACGCAGTCAGCAGGAATATTGGCTGCTTTACTCTCTCTTCCTGAGGTTACTGAAAGGCTGCGGGTGTTGCAGGATAGATGCAAAGCAGAGCCACAGCTTTAGGTGTTTTCATTCTGGTTCTCAGTAGCACAATGGCTGTTGGTGGTGGTTTTATTATCTTTTAAATATAACTACTTCTAAGAAGTTGAAGGATCAGGAACCTGAAGATACTGATAAATAATGTTGTGACAAAGGGATAAAGATCTGAAATATTTCCCATTAATGTGGCTTTTTTTAAAGGTGTGTTATTTGCTAGAGCAACACAGGCGGTCAAAAGATCCAATAAGAACACATAACTTCACAAAAAACACCAGGAAGCCAGTTTATAACATAATTATACCTCACTTAGCTTTCTTCAATCAAAAAGCAGTTTATCCAGTGTAACAGTAGAATTAAAATAAAGTGATTTACAGAATAGGAAGGACGTAGTTCCCTGTTTTCCAGAGGCTGTAATGGGAGTCAGCACAGCTTCAGAGATTGAAGGGACTTGTAGGTAGGAAGTTGAGTAGAATTTGCCTTCTTATAGTTGAAGAACAAGGGACATGCTGCCTAGTGAAGATGCTGAAGAGCAGGAGAGTGTCCTGGTCAGATTAACCTGCAGGAGATTGGACTCACATCCTGACAAAAGGGGATCTAGGGACACCCTGGGTGCATAAGTGGTTGTGGGGGGAAGCACTACAGCTTATTTGACCAAAGTAGCACAAGTCCTGGTAGTTCTCCTAAGAGCAGCACCGTGCTGTGAGAAAATACTGTTATCCCACTTTGCAGGCTGAGGTGGGGAAACGTGGCTCAGGAGGAGGACTTTGCAGGAGACTTTGGTGCTTATGGAAGATCTCTCCATTGCACACCAGTTTTTTCAAGACATCTCACTCTCCTCTGAACTCTCCAGGCTCTAATGTACATGAGGGCTCCCCAGGCTCCAGTCATCTTGATTTAGGCACTTCTATCACTACCCTCATCCTATACATGCGATGTTTAACTCCTCTCCACATCTTTTAGTAGTATGAAGAAAATTCAATGGTGAAAATAGTGTTTGAAATCATAGAATGTTAGACCTACAATATATTACTGTACTTTACTGATAATGTTGTTTCCATAATAAAAATATTTAGTACAAACTATGATATCCTGCATGAGTTTCACATAAATATTTCCATTATATAACTGATAGGGATCAGAAAAATTTCAGTATGCACATGCTGCAAATGCAAGTGTAATTGATACAAGGTATGTATCTTGATGTACATCTTGAGTAAACATAAGAAAACCATAGCTTAATGAAAAACAGACTGTCTTACAACGTGCAATCGTGCTTTTACATCTAAACTGGACCTTGGGTTTAGAAAACAAATCTTAAATCAGTCCTATTTAGAGGACAAATCGCAGTTCACATACTTGTAAAAAACTTTTGTTTTAGGAAAGCCTTTTGTGGAAAAGCTTGGGAAACTCCATACANCCTAAGGAAAAATACCATTATGAACTTCAGCATTTTCCATTCTCTTGCTATACCTTGTCCCAGCAGTGGTGTGGTAACCTTTGATGATCTGATGGCATGAGGAGTCAAAGCCAGCACTGCATCCTGAGGGACACAGCCATATCTCCTTTGGCACAGGTGGCTTTGTCTGCTTTGCCACAACCCCTTCTCCTTAGCCCTGCCAACTTCCCTGTGCTCCACCCTCTTAGCTAATTCTCGTTTTGGTAGCCACACAGGGTAATTGCATTTTCTAGTGCCTGACTGATGCCTGATGATGACTTTTCTGATGCCTGACTTTTACTGGAGTCTTTTCTGCATAGTCCAGAAACACTGGCTTAAGTTCTAACTTCTCACAGAGTGTGTGCAACAAGTTCCTTGACCAAATCTGCATCAAGATTAAGTAAAGGTCTATCCATCTCTACCATTTACAATGTTATTGAGTTGGCTTGTTGTTTTTTTCTCTTCAATTCTGCCACAAATCATCTTTCTTCCTTTGAAGTTTTCTCATGGTTTACTTTGAGCTGCTTCTGAAGCCACTTCCAATACATTTGCATTCATACTGTTGATGTGTTTGTACAGATTCTTTAAAAGGAGGATTAGTTTTGGTATTCTTGTTTCTATTTGTGGACTGAGATACGCTATTGCTGAAAGGGATGGAAACCACTGCTACCAATTTCAGACTGAGTGAAATTGAATGGTTTTCCCCACCCCAAAAGTCACTTCTATCTCTTTTCTACTCTTTCTCTGGAAAATTAACAAAATGCTGATTTACTTACACCTTAGTACTCATTTCACTCAGATAATTAGATGATAGAAATATTTCTATGAGAAGACTGGACTCATTTACTTTTCTGCCGGCACTCTGCCATGCTGAAGCAGCTACTCATGCATTCTACTGACAGTGCCTTGACATTAATTCCTCTTCTGTATTTTTTTAGGGATCCTAAGCAAGCACTGTTTTCTGCTGCATCCATCACACACCAAGGACATCACACGCAGACAGATGCCAGGGTCTTCAGTGAGGATCAGCCTTTGAAGACCAACAGCACAACCCGGCATCACTTCAGCTGCTGGATGCCTCTGGAGAGCAAATACCTTCAGTTCTGGAGGAATTAGTCTGTAGAGGGAAGTAGGAGCAGTTTGACAGCCTGACTCATGATCTTTGCATTATTATTACTGGTAGTGAAACTATGATAGGATCCAGGAGCCTGAACCGTGGATCAGGAATGTGCTTTTGAAGAGAAACTCCTGGCCTTCCTGCTTTGGCTTCTGTTACAAGACAGTCTTAAGGCAGGCACAGATGGGTTTGTTTTTTTTTTAATAGCAGCTAAATTGGGAGCTGTGAAGAGTGGCCAGTCCCTGGGAGGGGGCTAGAGGCACCCTCAAATTTATCAGCTAGAATATGTGTGGTGTGGATGTGGGTTCTCAGCTCCAGGGTGTTGCTCCTTGAATCCACTCTGTCCTGAACCTCCCTGCTTTAGAGCATCAGCACAGCCAGATCCTGCACAGGGTACGCAGTCAGCAGGAATATTGGCTGCTTTACTCTCTCTTCCTGAGGTTACTGAAAGGCTGCGGGTGTTGCAGGATAGATGCAAAGCAGAGCCACAGCTTTAGGTGTTTTCATTCTGGTTCTCAGTAGCACAATGGCTGTTGGTGGTGGTTTTATTATCTTTTAAATATAATTACTTCTAAGAAGTTGAAGGATGAGGAACCTGAAGATACTGATAAATAATGTTGTGACAAAGGGATAAAGATCTGAAATATTTCCCATTAATGTGGCTTTTTTTAAAGGTGTGTTATTTGCTAGAGCAACACAGGCGGTCAAAAGATCCAATAAGAACACATAACTTTACAAAAAACACCAGGAAGCCAGTTTATAACATAATTATACCTCACTTAGCTTTCTTCAATCAAAAAGCAGTTTATCCAGTGTAACAGTAGAATTAAAATAAAGTGATTTACAGAATAGGAAGGACGTAGTTCCCTGTTTTCCAGAGGCTGTAATGGGAGTCAGCACAGCTTCAGAGATTGAAGGGACTTGTAGGTAGGAAGTTGAGTAGAATTTGCCTTCTTATAGTTGAAGAACAAGGGACATGCTGCCTAGTGAAGATGCTGAAGAGCAGGAGAGTGTCCTGGTCAGATTAACCTGCAGGAGATTGGACTCACATCCTGACAAAAGGGGATCTAGGGACACCCTGGGTGCATAAGTGGTTGTGGGGGGAAGCACTACAGCTTATTTGACCAAAGTAGCACAAGTCCTGGTAGTTCTCCTAAGAGCAGCACCGTGCTGTGAGAAAATACTGTTATCCCACTTTGCAGGCTGAGGTGGGGAAACGTGGCTCAGGAGGAGGACTTTGCAGGAGACTTTGGTGCTTATGGAAGATCTCTCCATTGCACACCAGTTTTTTCAAGACATCTCACTCTCCTCTGAACTCTCCAGGCTCTAATGTACATGAGGGCTCCCCAGGCTCCAGTCATCTTGATTTAGGCACTTCTATCACTACCCTCATCCTATACATGCGATGTTTAACTCCTCTCCACATCTTTTAGTAGTATGAAGAAAATTCAATGGTGAAAATAGTGTTTGAAATCATAGAATGTTAGACCTACAATATATTACTGTACTTTACTGATAATGTTGTTTCCATAATAAAAATATTTAGTACAAACTATGATATCCTGCATGAGTTTCACATAAATATTTCCATTATATAACTGATAGGGATCAGAAAAATTTCAGTATGCACATGCTGCAAATGCAAGTGTAATTGATACAAGGTATGTATCTTGATGTACATCTTGAGTAAACATAAGAAAACCATAGCTTAATGAAAAACAGACTGTCTTACAACGTGCAATCGTGCTTTTACATCTAAACTGGACCTTGGGTTTAGAAAACAAATCTTAAATCAGTCCTATTTAGAGGACAAATCGCAGTTCACATACTTGTAAAAAACTTTTGTTTTAGGAAAGCCTTTTGTGGAAAAGCTTGGGAAACTCCATACAGCTACAGTGGTGGAGGGGTGGGAAAGGATAGATTGAGGTATCAGTTCAAACAATCTGAGGAAAAAGTTGAATAAACATTGAAGACAACAGAATAGAAACCAGACGCCAAATATTAATTCATGGGGTCTTCAAAGGGGATTTTGAGATTTATTTTAATTATTGTTGAAAGAAAAAGATTAATTTTTGGATGAAAAATGTATGCAAATTCATCTCTGGTCAACACTAAAAAACCCCCATTTCCTACACAAAGCAGAAAAAAGCAAAGCAAAGAAACTCATAATATCAACTCTGTAATCCCCCAAAGTGGCCTTTAACCTGGATTTGAAAAGAGTAGGAAAAGAGAAGGAAAAGAGTAGGAAAAGAAAAAAAAGCTACCTAAGAATAATAAAGAATGTAGTGCCTGAATCAAAGGACATGAATCTGGTGCAAGAATGGGAAATCTCAAGGGTTGATGTGATATGTAAAACAGGGAACAATGACACTGAGTGTCCAAAATGGTATTTGGAGAACGAGGAATAAATAGGAACAACCTCTTCATCCAGTTTGCCAGTCCCCCAGGGACTGTGTATGCACCATGGGATCATGAGGGAATAAACCCAATAGTGAAGATGTGCAAATTTACATAAATCTACAGTGCGTGATGTTCTGTGGGAGCTGAAGGCTGGAATTCCTGAATGTCTCCCCAAAAAGACAGACAGAGAATGACAGAAATGCACAGGGAGGTTTGTTCCTGTTCAGTGAGAAGAGATGGGACAGCTGGGGCTTTCATTAAATAATGTCAGAGGCTTCTCAGAGCGGAATTTGGCAGATTTTACCTACTCCAATCCCTCCTGAGGACGAGCGACAGGATAGGACAACCTTGGGAGAGATGGTGGGCAGGAGAACGGACCTCTGGATGTGCAGCCACTGTTGGGAGGGAGCTGATGGAAAAGGCTGGCAGCCAGGAGGGTGAGGCAAAGGGAACACAGCACGACCGAGTCCTTCACTACTACTAAAGGAGTGAGGGGGGAAAGAACAGGCTGGTGGGCTTTAAAAAAATAACCCGAGCTGCCTAACGCTAACAAACATCCTGTGGGAAAGTTCATGGGTGCTGAAAGAGACACAATAAAGGAAAGTGACAAATCTTGCTAGAGACTAAAGATGAGAAAGTATCTGAGATATTTGCCATTAATATGGAATTTAATTTTTGTTTAAGATATGTCATTTGCTGTAACAACACAGGGTGTCAAAAAAAGCCAGCCAACCGATCAACAAAACAAGCAGGAAAGGTGTGTGAAGCACGGCACGAGAAACTCTTCGGTGACCCGAGAGCTAAGAGGGGAACAACGACAGAGACAAATTTCAGAAATAAACATTTACGGCTGTTAAGAGTGCGGGTGAGAGGTCGGGGGAAGCTCTGTCCCAGACAGGCTCAAGGCTGCCTGTGGGCGAGCGGAGCGCAGCCACAGCCAGGGCTGTCCGCGCACAGGGGCACGAACGAGCCCCGTTAGGGCACCGGGGCGGGCAGGACGCCCTCAGCACCCCGATGGAGCTTCCCCATGGGCTGAGGGCGGCCAGGGCCCGGGCCGCTCCCCCGGCCCCGCGGACACACCCCGGCCCGGCCCGGCCCCGGGACCNGGCAGCGTCCCCCTCCCCGGGCCCAGGGCCTGCTCCGCCGGGCGAGCACCGGGCTTTCCTGAGCGCGCTGCCCGGGCCGGGCGGGGAGGGCGGCGGGGGGGTCGGGGCCGGGTGCTCGCCCAGCGCTGCCCGCCGCGGCGGGAAGGGGCTACAGGTGGGACGAGCCCATCCTCCGCTGCCTGCGGCCGAGCCCTGCTCGGTGGAGCGCGGGGCAGAGCTGTGCAGCGTGACCCTCAGAGCTGCGCGGTTCTCTTTGCAGCCCCGTCCTGGCCGCTGCCAGAGAGCTTTGTGCACCCTCTGTCCTCGTCCCTGATGTCAGATTATTGATTTTCTCCCCCCCTCCCCCTTAATTTCACATGTGACTCCCCCTCCCGGCTCGGTGCAGCTCTTCCTTTCCATGGTGGGCGTGTGGTCCTTACTGAATTCTGGCGGCCAGTGTGTAAAAGATAACGATCCTCCTCTGAGAGATTAAAAGAAAAACATCTTGGTCCGGATATATTCTGTTTCCTGTGAAAGGGGAGAGGTGGCTACATGTGTCCCGGGTGTCCTGAGGAGGAATTCGCTGGTAGTTGGGAACTGTTTGGATAGAAAGTACAGTTTGGGGTTAGCGTGTTTGTTGTTTTAAAAAGGTTACTTTGTTACCTGTAAAGAAAAATATTTCTGTATCCTCCTGGCTCAGGGTGGATTTTGGTACCTAAAGTTGTCATTTTGTTGACTTTTCTGTTTCCCCCCTAAAGCAGGTTTCCAGTTGTCACTTGCAAATGTGATGCAGAACATAGGTATAAAGCAAAGCCCTGTCAAAGCCTTCATCCCACAGAGGCCTGTCTTATTTGAACAAATGTGGTGTGGGAGAAGGGGAGGCAAGGTTAGTAGCCTTTGCCTTGTGTGGTTAATGTTACATGAATCTTTATTTTCCTCTTCTGAAAAGATGGAAGACTGTTTGGCAAAGAAAATGGAAATCACGGTTTCAGAAGCTGAAAAACGGACTGGGAGGAATGCCATGAACATACAAGAAACGTACACTGCTTACCTCATTGAGACTAGGTGGGTGATGAGAGCTCAGTCTCAAGAGTACATGGATGTGCCATTCTGAGCAGATTTTCCCTCCTTCCGCCCCTAAAAATAATCAGGTACAGTTGATGAGAGGATTTAGCTGTTTTGTGCTTTGTTATGTGGTTAACAACCCGCTCTGGAGGATCTTTTCCTGTGAAAATTTGGCAACTGATCTCCAGTTCAGTACCAGCGCTGGTTTTGTGTAACTGTGTACTGTAATTCTTCATTTGGAGATAGGTGGAAAAATGTGTGTTTGAAAGCTGTTGCATTAAAATGATGTCAGCAACTGCGTGGTTATTTCTTGGACATAAGTTGGACAAATTTATGAATGTATTTGTGAGATTGTATGTGAGAGAGGTCCAAAGTAACTGTTAGGCTTGCTTGAGATGACAAGAAAGAGAAGACAAATTAAGGCCACATTTATGTCACGTGGTCAAAATTTATTGCTCAGCTTATATTTGAAGTGTTTTACTTGATCTGACTACCACATACTCCTTGTAGATGGTTTAAGGGTTAGAATTAGTTAACTATTTCCTTTCTTCGTACTAGCTTGAACTTTCACTGAGGAACTTACTGCTCTCAATCTTCTTGTGTTAATTAATACTACTGCTATGATAAACGTTCTCAGTACCGCAAACACAAAATTTCAAGTATTGAGTAGTGAGCAAAACTTTAAAATCTCTTCTAACTTATCCTTTCTTCCCTAACAGTAACAGGTGACTCCTGTTATGTGGGATCATGTTACTCAGCTGAAGCAAGAATTTCAAAATTAGATTTTGTTACAGGTTTTGTTTAGCTCTTCTTTATATTTCTAGTTTTAACCTTTGGGCCTTGCACGTGCAATTATCTGCTGTATGAAGAAAACTTTCTGAAACAAAGCAGTTGCATTTTGCAAAGGCACCGAAGAGTTCAAATTGTAATACTGTCACATAAGCCTTCTGTCTGCTAGTTAAAAGGCTTCTTAGCTTGTTTAGCTGATGGACACACCGGTCACACTGACTGCAGGCCTGCTGGGATAAGTTTACTATATTTTTGCTAAACTTAAAGAACAAAATCCAAAATGGACATATATTTTTCAAATATTGTAGCTCTTTGACTGTTGCTCAGATGCTTAAAAATACTTCTATAGTGTATTGATATTAAAGATCACACCTTCTTATGTACGTAGTGTTATTTTTGTTGTAATGATATTTCTGAAGGAAAAGGGAAGAAAATTGGAATCATTGAGGCCTAACTGTGATATGAAGTGTACTCTGGAGGCAGATTTATGCAGCCCCAGAACATGCTGACTGCATCTCCTTTTCCAGTCATCCTTGCATTACTTTAAAGTTGCTCCCACTGGTCTTTCCCAGTTGTTCTTTCGTAGTGGCAAAACTGTACTTTGCTGGCCAGATTGTGTTCGTCCATTAAGATTTATTTTACTCTGTGGTCAGCAAATAACCAAGACCAATTACATGTTTGTCACAGAGCAATTGAAAATGTGGGTTTGTCACATCTCTAATAAAATAGGTTCTCTATTCCTTTTGCTGAGAAGGCAAAATTTCTTGCAAAAATATAATTGGTGGCTATTAAATGTGCTTCCTGCTGAGCCTGTAGCTGTAGGTGGGCTTCACAGTAATTTGTCTGTGGGTAATAAGATATTTTGTAGCTGAAGAATAAAACTGTTTATAGTAATATAAAGGGAAGACCACTTAATAATAGTTGCATTATGTTTATGTGAACTGGGTTCTGCCGTTACTGCTATCTAGGATTTAATTTCAGTTTAAGTTGAGGAATTCTATCTGGGTGAATAAGAGACACAAGATGGATACAATTACGACCGTGGTATATTTGTTCTAGAACAGGAGTTGGGTGCTTAAATCTTTAACACGTAAGTTCCACTGATGCTGGTGAAAATGTTTTCAAAATGCAAGTGATGGTGTTACTTACTTTTTCTTTTGAAAGGAAAAGATTTATTACTATGCTCACATTTTTGTGTGACTTTTGTTGATTTTTTAATTAATGTGATATTATACTTTGATTTAGATATATTTCTTTGAGACAAACTCCATTGCTGTAGACTGCAGAGTGTCAGCAAATTCCAAGGGTTGTGCTTCCTGAAAGCATCTTCTTGCTTGAGACCTTTCTGCATTAGCTAATTCAATATTTTTATGATGAAGTGTTTCCATTCAATTAGTCATGATGTTAGTTTCACAGCTTCTGTTGAACTATACAGTTACTTAAAAATAAATCAATTTTTATATTCTCCCTGTGAGAATAGAGGTCATTTCTACCTATTTGTGGGAAATGGCATTAAGGCAAGCACAAATTCTTAAGATGTGTAGCTAAATATTCCTTCTTGAGATGTGCTTAGCATATCACTTGCTTTCTATAAGGGAAGTAGCAAATATCCAGGATCTTACTTAAATCCAGATGTGCTCGTTAGAATTTTAGGCAGTTGTGTCTTATATCAGAGTCTGCATGAAACTACAAGAACTCAGGTAGAATAAACCCCTGAGTCTGACTCCTGGCTTTGTACTTGTTATTTTTCACGACAGAGCTGAAAGTTAATCAGAATGCAGAGCGCCTCTAAAGTGCTCTGTGGTAGTGCACTTTTAATTATAGGACATACAGGGAATGCCTTTTTCCCCTGGTCTCCTTTAAAGTAAACAATTTCTTCTGTAGTAGTAGGACACTTCCATTTAGTTCACTTTCCTTATATCCCCACTGCTGATTAGATTTCCATCCTGGCCTTCCTGATCAAACAATTTCATGACTAGCATGTATTTTTTTTTTGTTCTGTTTTAAATGCGGCTTTAGGAAAAAGTAGNGAGACAAACTCCATTGCTGTAGACTGCAGAGTGTCAGCAAATTCCAAGGGTTGTGCTTCCTGAAAGCATCTTCTTGCTTGAGACCTTTCTGCATTAGCTAATTCAATATTTTTATGATGAAGTGTTTCCATTCAATTAGTCATGATGTTAGTTTCACAGCTTCTGTTGAACTATACAGTTACTTAAAAATAAATCAATTTTTATATTCTCCCTGTGAGAATAGAGGTCATTTCTACCTATTTGTGGGAAATGGCATTAAGGCAAGCACAAATTCTTAAGATGTGTAGCTAAATATTCCTTCTTGAGATGTGCTTAGCATATCACTTGCTTTCTATAAGGGAAGTAGCAAATATCCAGGATCTTACTTAAATCCAGATGTGCTCGTTAGAATTTTAGGCAGTTGTGTCTTATATCAGAGTCTGCATGAAACTACAAGAACTCAGGTAGAATAAACCCCTGAGTCTGACTCCTGGCTTTGTACTTGTTATTTTTCACGACAGAGCTGAAAGTTAATCAGAATGCAGAGCGCCTCTAAAGTGCTCTGTGGTAGTGCACTTTTAATTATAGGACATACAGGGAATGCCTTTTTCCCCTGGTCTCCTTTAAAGTAAACAATTTCTTCTGTAGTAGTAGGACACTTCCATTTAGTTCACTTTCCTTATATCCCCACTGCTGATTAGATTTCCATCCTGGCCTTCCTGATCAAACAATTTCATGACTAGCATGTATTTTTTTTTGTTCTGTTTTAAATGCGGCTTTAGGAAAAAGCACAAGTTTGTGCAGCCTGGTATCTGAGCATTTAATAGCAGGATCCCTGGTTTCCAGCCCTACTAGCCTTCACTTCCTCTTGCAGTAATTTGACAAGGGGGCTCTTTTTATTTCCTTTTTACTCCTGTGGTGTGGCTAGGAAGTTCCTAGTCTTATTTCTGTTTTCAGTATTTGGAAAGTTTTCCGCTAGTTAAGTTGTGATATGAGTGTTACCTTCTTCTCTGTTAAGACCTTGGATTGCCTGTCCAAAGTGTGAGAACTTCTAAATGAAGTTTCTGTGAGAGAAGTGAACTTGGAAATCAGTAGCTGGCCAGGCCACAGTTCAGTGATAGCAGTGCTGCTTTGTGGGATTTCAGGAGTTTTTCCTTTGTTACGTTTTGTTTAGTACTGTTCTCAAAGTTTCCTGTTTCACGCTGGGCTAGGTGAAAAGCCCAGGCATGGGTTTCCTGGGAAGAGGCACAGGATGAATGCCCACAGAAGGATCTTGTCTTCTAATGGAACAGTAAAGGGCAGATTTTGGCCAATGGGAGTCGGGAAGGCTTGTCCAAAGTATTCCAAAGGAGGTGCGAGAGAAAAAGTCTAAATTCAGCATGAGCTTTAAACAGGGGAGAGTTGGGAGGTGAAAGAATACAGAGAATTTGAGAACTTAGTTTTCTGTTGGTTTTTACTTGCTTGATGTTATGAATCATTCATCTTCCTGACAAATGTATGATGTAGTTAAATACAGTAAACTGGGTGACAGTATTAAAAAACCAAAGAATCACCTGGCTGTGAAAAATCTTCTGGCAAGAGACATGCCTCCTTGTCATACAGCTTGCCAGGTAGAGGAGCAATTATTAGACATCAGCTGTCTGAGAGACCTGAATACAGAGACTATTTCTAAATAGCCGTTGGAAGAAGTTGCCCATCCCTCTAAAACGGTGTTCCTCTGCACAGGGAGTGAACCTTGCCCACTGCAGGGAGTGGAAATGGCACTTCTCATACTCTGGAAGGTCGAAGGTTGAAAGCAAAGTTACTGCTTCTGCCATTGAAGAGGTGATTGCTTTTACAAGGAAATAAACCTGTGTATTTCCTTCTTGTCTGATTTAGTACTTCACAGCCATTTGTCTTTTTATTGAGTTCAGAATTATTTAATGGCTCATTTAAGATAATTAGTTTTAAATGGGAAGTGAGAAGAGGTTAACTAGATGGACTAAAGTTTTCACACTGACACTTTGAATTAAGGCAAATAAATGAGACATGGAGTAATGTAATCTTTGAATTGGTTATGATAACATCAGTTATAAATGTAAAAGCTGAAGGTTTCAATTTTGTCTTCTTAATTTTTTCAGGCAGGTTGGTTTGTTCGATGAATAACTTGCATTGTTAAAAGTATACTTAAAGGGGAAACATATGGTTTTCCTGCCTGAAGACTGTACAAGTATTATATTGTGTTTTTAGAACCAAAACAAATTGAGAAGTTTGACTGAATGTCAACAAGTGATTATAATCTTAATTGAAACTGATCTGCAATACTTGCATTTAATGGGGAAGTTCATAACGTGGTCTAAAAAATTAGATGGTAGTGAAGGTATTAAGTGTAATGAGTACCTTTGTGGATTTCTACTTCCTTTCTGAAATGGTGTTCCTGGGGAGGAAA
>VYZR01121496.1:3987-15426 GCA_013400675.1 Oxylabes madagascariensis
TCCCTGCCTGTACTAAAAAAAATAAAAATTAAAAATAAAAAATTCAGTTGGATGCAAGGTACTTTCAGGCCAGAATTCACATAAGCTTCATAAATACAGCTGGAAAAAATACATTCTGCCTATCAGCCTCTCTGAGAGATTCAAAGCTTGAGGTAGGATGGAGGCAACAAGCAGAAAAAGTTCTTCAGTAAAAAGGCCATGAAACACCTCAGTGTGAATGAAAAAATCTATAAAAAGACCTCAAAATTGTTCTTTGCATTAATTTGAGGAGAGACAAGACATCACTGAGACAGGATCATTAATGGGATAAGGGGACAGTATACATAATGTATTGTCTTTTATTTTCTGCTGCTTTCCTTTAAATTCAGAATCCAAGAGATTATTCTGTTTTCCAGAGCTGTATTTGACATTGCAACAAATTGATCAGAGCATTTACAAACAGGATCATGCAATACTTCTCTCTGTGCCAGCTGAGTGACACAGACTCCATACAAACAAGACAAGTTCTTTTTTATTATCAGAAATATTTTTTAGAAGGTTAAAGAGTTGGTTGGTTGAACCAAGCCCAAGGAACCATGATGTGAACTGCCGCTCACCCAAAATCAATACGAGAACCAAGCTCTGGGTATTCTAGAATTTGACATTCTAAAACTGCTACAACAATAACAGTATCAAGTATTTTAAGATACTTTTCAAAAGTGTATCCACTTCTGCAGGTATTAACAATTACAGAAGTAACAGAGTTGCTGAGTACCTCCAGCTCTTTATGTCTGGGCTGCAGGAGAGGGATCTGCAGCTCTAAATGACTCTTGAAAGTGAGTCACAATCCACCTGTATAGCTGTGAATAAAGCCCTGGCAGCTTTTGTGTTAACAGGGACCACCACAGCTCTTCTGACAGTTATTAAATGCTACACGAATAATAAGGATCTACTCATTTCAAACTCAATTTTGTATTAATTAGAGAGAGTCACACTGAAAACTTGGTTGGCAATGATAGGGAAAATCATAACTAGAGTAATTAGAATGAATAATTTAAGAATATTAGACAGCTTTCTTTAAAGACTTACTGCATGTTCCAGCACAGCGTGAGCTATTTCATGTCCTAAAATAAATGACAGCTGATGAATGTCAGAAACTGCATCCAGTAACCCAGTAAAAACAAACACTTGACCATTCTGTAAACAAAGAGAATAAAAATTAACTGGGAGACATATCAAGTGCTGTTTCAATATGATTACTTTTTTGTGTGGTGTTTAACTTACTGGCAGCACAAAAGCATTTACACCTGGTTCATCCACCACATGGATAACCCACTGCAGAGCTGCGACTTGGGGGATGTCCTTGTTGCTTTCAGACAAATGCCCAACCACTCTCTCCACAACCTGGTAGCGTGCATCTGTCTCAGGTAACATCTGACTTTTGAATTGCTCCATCCACTGAAAAAAAAAATTCATTGGTCCTAATTTTTAAGGTGGACAAATGAACACAAAACATGTAATTTGAAAATATCCTTGTATTTGTTCTGTTCTTATCTCATGTCTCTGATGGATGGGAATATGGATCCATTTGGATGTGGTTTATCAAGTTTCACTTTACAACAGGAAACCACAGAACTCAAAATTACAGGGACTAGTTCAATGGACAAGAAACATTTAAGAATGTTTGGTACATGCATGTTATGTGCTTGTAACCATTATGTGCTCCTAGTGGAAAGGGAATTCTAAAAATGGGTGGGGACAAGAGGAGGAGGTAACAGATGAAGGGACTCTGTAGGGTTCAGAGCATGAAGTTCCAAACTCATCAAGGACACTACGAGGTTGTTTGCCCATCTCATCACTTTAAAAAAGCAACAGTTTTGGAGTACTTTTAATTTCTTGTCCAAAATCTTACCATATCATATTCCATCTGTGACAGTTCCCTAAAATGCTCTTTGCCAAACACCAACAGTCGAGCGCGCCCAGTGATGGGCGTCTCCTCCAGGTGGGTAAAATAAAACATGATAAACACAACTCCTAAGCTGCTGACACCCAGCAGGATCTTCCATTTGTTTTTTCTTGCACTTTCTTTGAAGAGTTCCCGTTTATTAGGAGGAAGTGCCTTCCACCAATTTCTTATGCTCCTGTAAGATACAAACAGGGTTAATTTAGGACATAGTTGAAAAGGAATTTGTTTCTGTATTCTCTATTACAGCCTCATCTCATGTAGGAGCTTATGGAGGGTTATGCTGTAATTGGCTTCCACTCCACTGCATTTCTTCCCTCCCACAGGAGAAGAAGGAATGCCCCTTAGTGTCTTGGTTCATCTCCCTCTACCACATGTAAATGAGAAGTAAAACAGCAAAAAATACTTCTAACACCTCTGACAATGGAAAAAAAAACACCTCCTGTTGACCAAACTGTCAGTCAAACAGCACTATAAACACACCTGCCATCGTCCCCACACTCACACTTGGCATGATGCTCTTGCACTGAGAGGAAAGTAAGAGTATTTTACCTGCCAAGAATGATGGCAAATAATTTCTGAGCTGGCTTCACAATAATCCAGAAAAGAGGAACTGGTGCAGCCTGCAGTGATGGTGATGTGTGAAAAGACCTGTTGATCTGAACATTCCAAGCTGGAAAGTGATGTGGGGGTTGCCCTGCAGAACTGATCTGGAGGGATGGAATCTTCTCCCCCAGTGGCTGAGAAGGCTGGGAGCACAACCTTCCCGAAATACAGACTGCATTCCTGTACTCTTCCTGTCCACTTGTATGTGGGGCATCAAAAAGACATCTCAGTCCTTTACCAATCAGGTTTCTATAGGAGTCGGGGTTTCCAGTCAAAAACCAGTTTCTAGCATTTCCACTCAAATCCAACCTTCGGCATCCATTTCTGTCACCCTGAGTTCGGCACCATCCTGTGTAAGGTCTAGAGAGATCATTGCACTTCCCCTGCTTGCACAAAGAAGCCAAATGAGACAAAATACAGTTCCTGCCCGATAGCTTTAGACCATAGATGATATTCATAACTTCTTTGGCTGGTTACCCTGAAACAAAGGAAAAAAAAAAAAAAAAAGAAAAGACTGGTATGAAGAAGCTCACCCAAACAAGAAACTCCGTATGGTTATTTCCTTTTCCCTGAACGGATACTATGTATTAGTTTGTCAACATTGCACAAAAGAAGGTCACAGTCACAACTGCATCCGGTTACAGTTGTAAAACATCAATCTGCTTCCGACTGTGAAAGAGATCGGTATCTTGCATCACTGAGAATAAAACGAGGTGTGATTTACTTTTTTCCTTTCACTTTTATTACTACCAGATCAGAGTGACTGCGGGTGTCCCTGTGGGTCATCACCTTTCCGCGCTGGGCTCCTGCCCGCCGGTGCCATTCCTACACATGAGGAAAACCAGGATCTGTGAGCACATTGCTCGTACTTTCTCCTGGCCTAGGAACGAAACACAGCGAAACCAAGTCTCCGGCAGCCGGGAGCCTCTGGCTCACGGACATGGAAATGCCTTGGCACGGACGAGACCCGGGCCCTCCCGCCCGAGGGGCCCCGCCGCTGTCATTTTCACCCTCCGGCTCCGATCGCGGCCTCTGCTTCTCCCCCAGCCCCGCCACCCTCGGGGGTAACCGCGATGACCGTGACAGGGGCTGATGCGAGGAGCCGGGATCGGGGAATAAGGGGGACGAGTCACTCTGGGGCGCCCGCCCGGGTAATGGCGGGCGGGGAGGCGGGGGGCAGCTCCGGCCGCCTCACAGCTGCGCGTCCCGGGGACGGGGAACGACCTCCTCCACCGGGCTCCCCTACTCACCACCGCGGGAGGCGGCGGCGGAGGGGCCGGACCGCGGAGCCGGTGTCGATGCGGAGCCGGGGCGGAGAGCGGGAGGCGGGACGGGCTCCGGGGCCCCGCGTCCCTTCCTTCAGGCGGGGCCGCCGCCGTTCCCGCCGCCGCCGCTCCCCTCAGGCCGCGCCCGCCATTTTGAGGCAGCGCGGGGAGCAGGGGCGCCCCTCATCAGGCGCCGGGCCCGTTCTCCTGAGCGCCTTAACCCCGGCTTTACCCGCGGTGTTGCCGTGTCGTCTGGTTGCAAAATGCGGAATACGTCAGGATTATTTTAAATCAGGGTGTTCTCTGGTGTAAGATCTTTGTACGCTTTCAAGCCTGCATCAGTGGAACAGGCAGCAGCCAGCTTCCCCTAGTCAAGGACATCCGGAAACCAAGAAGGTTTAAGAATGCAGCAAATCAAGATGCTGATGTATATCTGTGTATACATTGCTAACTCGGCAGAGTACTCAAAGTTTGTGTACCCTATAGCTGAACTATGATCATTATAATAATAAAAATCATACCTACAAGTTAAAAAGGCCCTGCCCAAGTAAGCATGTGTAGAAGTCAGCTGGGGCTTTGTAACTTGGATGTAAATTAGTGATCAATCATAATAGAAAGGCTGTGATTGGAAAGTTACTAACTCTGAATTTCAGCGTTTAAATAATGGCAGGAAAAGTCTGGTTGTTCTACTTGATTTGTGGGCTCCGAGAACTGGAGTGCAGCTCTGAAATAAAAAGTTTCTCAATTGTGTAATTATTGCCTTGTTGCACACCAGGTAACAACCCCATTTTGCGGGCAACGACCTCATGGCTGAGAGCGGTCCCTGCGTCGGGACCTTCTCACTTTTGCAACTCCCTGAAAGCAGCCTGGAGCCAGGTGTAAGTCAGTCTTTCTCCCAAGTAATAAGACAACACGGCCTCAAGTTGTGCCAGAGGAAGTTCAGGTTGGACACGAAGATCAATTTCCTCACAGAAAAGGTGACTAAACATTGGAATGGGCTGCCCAAGGAGGGGTTTAAGGCATGACTGGATGTGGCACTCAGTGCTCTGGGCTGGTTGACAAGGTGGGGATCTGTCACAGGTTGGATTCGATGGTCTCAGAGACCTTTTCCTGATTGATTCTACAATTCTGTTTTTGGGGACCTTAAATGGGAAGCAGTTCCTGATGCCAAAGGGCTGGTGATACTCCTGGGCAGGGAGCAGTCAGATCTGCTGGCATGGTAGGAGCAGAAGTGATGTTTTTCCCAAGAAAATGGCAAGCTGCTAACTTAATGTGTAGCTCTTGTCCCACTCCTCTGGCTGACAAGTGCACCTTGAGCGACGTGATGTGCAAAATTGGTTGTTTGCTGAGGGAGGGTGAGGCTGGGATGTGTGGTAATGACAGGGCAGCCCAGGCTGCACATAAGCCCTGGTGCCTTGGATGTAAACAGAGGCCCTGTTGTTGTGGGAGGTAAAGAAACACAAATCTTAGCCTTCCAGAGCCACATCCTCTGTGTATGAGCACAGCTGAGTGTTATTCAGTGAGGTACTCCTTATTCCACCCTTTTTTTTATTACCAGAGCCCTCCTGTGACAGTTCTTAAGCATTGATGTTCATTGCCAGGGGAAATACGTAGTGACCAGTTGTTGCAGTCCAGGCCAAGAAGGAACTTTATTTAGTGATAATCTTATAATTTCCTCTGACACGATTCCTTTAAGACCTGCCCAGGTTCCATTATCATAAGAAGCGTGAAGAGTAAAATGTCAGTCAGCAACACGGCAATAATTTTTGTGACTGTCTGCTCCAGTCACAAAACCAGCTGAACTGTAGCAGCAGAAAAGCACTTTGTCTAACCCAAGGCTTGTGTGTGTCCCAGCTGTCAGGAAATGAAGAACTGAGATGAAAGCTCTCATTAATGTCCTTACTAGACTTTGTATTTGCTTACTTTTCTTGTTTTCTCTCTCTAGAATTCTCCATTCCTTTTCCACCTCAGCGTCTCCACTTTTTATTGAGTCAGCTNGTCTCCCTAGAATTCTCCATTCCTAAGCCATTAAGGATTTTCTTCTGTCATTTTTCCACCTCAGCATCTCCACTTTTTATTGAGTCAGCTGAAAGCATCCTGGTTTGGGGTTTTTCTTTGCATGTTTCTTTTTGCAGTTATTTGTTTCTCCAATGCATTATTTAACTCTGTCTGCATAGAGAGAATATAGGAGCTATTCCTGCATTCCTGATTTGGTTAAATTCTTGAAATCAATGGATGTTTTGAGTGTGCAAGGATAGGGCTAAAAGTTGTGTTCTACATTCTGCACTTCTGAAGTTTCCCCAAGTATCATCACTTCCAATTAAAATTTCAAAGCAGACAAGCAGCAAATACAGCACAGGTAATTATAAGATCTATCAAATACCAGCACTAAATATATCTCTAGATGAAAATCTGGTAAACAGTTGAGCAATTGCAAAGTTGTAGTGTTTTTTTCTTCCTCTAAATAGATCTGTAGTGGAAAAAACATTCTAACTTGTAATTTATACTATTGCTTCTCTTGAATTTTAATGAAGATTGTGCATGCAACTTTTTGTTTCCCTCGAGGAAATAAAATAGAATATTCTATGGTAAAGAGAGGTAGATCAAGACAGTTTTGTAGCTGAGTTTTTGCTTACAAGCCTCATCTCTTCTACAAAAAAAGACTGTAATTCTCGTTTCAGAAGACCAGAAAGCAAATTTAAAATTTTAAGAGTGCAGAAGACCTACTTAGAGGTCATAAGTGATTTCCTAAGTACAATTAAACAATTAACACCATAACAGGTACAATTTTCCTGTGTGGGTGTGTTCATTAGTATTTATCTCATTATATGAGTAGTTGTTCTGAACTGAATGAGGTTTTGTATATATGTGAAATTACACAAGCAAATGCCAAATCCAATAAAAGTAATGAAAAGTAGTTTAACTCTGAATATAAAAAGTATTATTCTGTGCCTGGTATACAGATACTTCTGTATTCGGTGATAAAGTCTCTCTGCTACCAATTTTGATCATCACTATAAAAAAGTTGTCAGTTAAAATGTACAGTCTTCAGCTTCAAATGAAAAAACTCACTATAAAGTATTAACATATTTGTTTTTTATATAAATCCAAGGAAAACTTATTATTAATTGATAGTACTGTAGTTCAAGTTTCAGTGTAATTCACTTCTGCTCATGAATGCTGGGCTAAAATCTTGGCTGAAAAAATGCACTCCATCACCTTCTGTGAGTCAGAAATTGGATTTAATTCCACTTAGTTTGTTTGGCCAGTTGAAATATCAGGAGTTCACATTCATTTAAAAGATCAGACAATACTTTTCATTAATATCAAGA
Source organism: Oxylabes madagascariensis (assembly GCA_013400675.1). Lineage (NCBI taxonomy): Eukaryota > Metazoa > Chordata > Aves > Passeriformes > Timaliidae > Oxylabes > Oxylabes madagascariensis. The sequence continues at coordinate 11,133 of VYZR01121496.1, forward strand.
TTTTTTCTGAATGTTGTGCACTAGAATATCCTGCCTTGATCCACTGAGTGTGTTATGTACTAACTGTTCTTTGCCCACCCCTTCCCCACTGAGATACCAGTCAGAGGATGCTCTTTAAGAATTTAATAGATGTTAACTATTGCTGCATATTATCTGTTTGTGATGTTTCTAAAAAAGTAGGTTTTAAATCCCGAAAATGAAGTTACTGAACCAAAGGGAAGTTTACTGTAAAACTGTTCCTCTAAAAGTTGTCATAAAATTCATTGCCAAATTTAATTCCAAAACACATGTGAAGAGGCTGTAAATAAGGAGTGCTCTTTCATTGCCTTCTCATTGTTCCAAGTAGCTTTTCTGTGTGCAACCAGAGCAGCAAAAGTGCTGAGATTCCTCATTTCAAGCCTTACAAGGACAGGCATTTATCTCAAATGATAAATTTGTCTTAAAAATAAATTTGTCTCAAAAGAACCACCTGAAAAAGGTTGGTTCTTATACCACCAGTTCTGCTGGGCCCACGTGTAAAAACCTCAGTGGAAAATTAGCAGTGCACATTTTCATAATTCAGTCTTTCGTTTAGATAATGCAAAGTCTGCCTAATTGTTTCTGTGGCGCTTGATTGGTGCTGGAGTGGGGCTGAAGGAGTGTTATCCCTCAGGGACCAGGGATCATCGTGCAAATGAGATGTGGATCTTGTCAGGCTGCCCAGCGTGGATGAAATTTTAACTAGATAAAGCCTGGTACAAGAGATTTGGTTAGAACTGCTGAAAAATAAAAGTTTTGGAAGCTCGTTTTCCTTGCTTTGATAGCAATGGTAATGACTAAGGATAATTTTAGCATTGACAAAAAAAAAAAAAAAAGTAATTGCAGTATTTAAAACCCTGAGGCAAATCGGTGGAAATGCTTCGGAAAGGATAATTATACCTGCACGAGGAAGAAGATCTGTTTAATAGCATTAACTGGCCCAATTAAGGAGAAGTGGAGGAAGGGCCAATCTGTTATTTCTTTAACTGTTCACTGAAGTGATTTCGATATTCAAGCAGCAGAAATTGGTTTGGCTTTTTCCAGGGTGATTCCTCAAGGTTTAAACATTTTAAGAACTGTTGGAGGGATCTTGTCTCCAGTTGTGAGTAACATCCCAGAGGTGCAGGTGTTTCACCATCCCAACAAGAGAGACCTCGGTGTGTTTACATGGCACTTGTTAAGATTCTCATCAGTAACGTCATCTGGTATAATCCCAGTCTAAACATCCCTAAGAGATTATTCTTAAGTGGGGGAAGATGGGATGAAAAGAAGATTCTTTGCTGTTCCACAACAGACAAAAAGAAGATTCTTTGGTGTTCCACAACAGCAGCGGGTTTGACGGTTTTGCTGCTGATAAGAGCTGGAGGCTGCAGAGTGCTGAGTACAGGGGAGGATCTGCTGCCACGAGGTTTTCCCCATGGCTTCCCGGCTCTGACAAACAGCGATGTGTGTTTACAGTAGGTGTGGAACACACAGGTGTGTGCACACACCGGCATCTACAAACTAACACGGGCATTTTGTGTCAAAGAATTCCAGGGTACACACTTGGAGATACGGGCAGACATGGATTTTACCAGGGGGAGTAGAGAGAACAGAGTTGAAGAGGGTTTTAATCCTTCTCTTTCATTTCCTTGCTGTAGTGCTGCCTTTGCTTCTGGCACTGTCCTCAGATCGTGAGTGGTACAAAAGTTTTCGTGAAAAGCGAAGGCCAAAGCTCACTTTGTGCCAGTGCCCAGGGGTGGAGGCACTGTGTGCAAAGGGCAGCACTGGCCCCTTCAGAGTTGGAGTGCAGAGAGGGGATTTTTTTTCTCTGCATGTGTTTAATTTGAGCTTTCCAAAGCAGCCAGTTGGAACTGCAGAACATAATTTAGGCAACAGCCAGCTCTGGCGTGGTTATAGCAAGCACACCCCCCTTTATAACCCAAGTGGGCAACAGCACAAAGGCACTCTCTGCTATCACCCACAGGACCCAGAACCCACTGCAGAGAGCACAGGGCCTAATTACTTAAATAAAATGAGCAAATATTCCATTAAAACAGGATGATGTGATCAGGAAAAGGATAGCTAGAAATTTTTAGAGTTAGCAACCTCAAAATCTGAATAATAAAAAGCACCTTCATTCTGCAAAATTTAAAGCTGAAAAAGGGCTCACAGTCTGTTTTTCAGGGAGGACATCAGGAGTGGTAAGGAAGGCAGAACGTGATGGGCTGTTACAGTAAATGATGTGATCTGCCATGTGCAAAAAGATTTGCTGTGAGAGGTGGCAGGAGAGAAATGAGTACTCAGCAGGAGCAATGCGTCTGTTTGGTTTATTCAAGTCCACATCCCACAGTAGCTCTACACAGATTTATTCAAGTACAATGATTTAGTCCAGGGTTCTCTGAGCCCTGCTCTTCAATTAATCTCATTCTATTGATTAACTGCAGATATCTTATCCCTCCTATTAACCAACATAGTGCATTTCCAGCCCCTGACCAGTGTGCAGTCCACTGGTGCCAAAGGACTAGCAAAGAAATAACCAGCCACAACTCATGGCTTTCATGGGGCAGTCCTTTAATGAATAATAAAAATTTGAATGGCACCACAACAGCCTATCTTCTCAATCTCAGCTGCTAAAAAAGAAAAGCAGGAGCCAAGCAAAGATGCTGACACCTGCTAAGATTTTTTTTCAACAATTAGTCACTTTTCCCTCTTCCACTGAATATTATGTCTAAATGTTTATATTATACTAGCTCATAATTCACTTTGAAAATAATATATTTTCCTATGATGGAAAAGAGAAAAATGCAAGGATTTTAAAAGACTGGTGAAAGCCACTGTCGATCTCCAGAAAAGACTGTACGTCTCAGGATCCCTGATCGAAGGACAGCACCAGCCTCTCAAACACAGGGCTTTGATCTGCTCTGCAGAAGTTAAGAAATAGGTTAAGGAATTTACTTGGAAGATTTTTATTCTCATCCTACATTTCTTCAGCTGAGGGCTGCTCAGCTCTAGATTTTTAATTTAGTCTGTTTTATAAATGGCTACTTGCAAAATTGTGTGGAGTTAGACTAAGTTCTGAGTTTTCCTATAACATGGAAAGATCCAGCCTAGATCTCAAATTCTCACTTCATCTTCTCTCAGACAAGTGAGTATTCCTGACTGACAAACAACCACCTTCAACGTGTTGCTGTGAGGCACACAATGAATTATAGACCCTGCTCCAAAGCTGTGAATGTATTAATGCTGCTGCTGCAAGTGCATAAAAATCTTATTTTGGGAAAACGTGATGCATCTGCCCCAAACTATGTACCCAGAAATTTCCAGCAGGTAAGTGAACAAGTGTGAGGTCAAATGGAAATGGTGTATGTAGAACAAAATGTTATTACCCAACAGCGTCTATAAACAAAGGCAGAAACAGAATCAAAGCCTCTTCCCTTTTCTCCCTGATATCCTTTTCCTTCAGTAGAACTGGAGCTGCATATTTAATGGTTTGCTGTGGAAGTAGCACATTCCTGACTGTTGTTGGAATTCCAAACGAGCAACACAAACTAATTCAGAGAAGAAAAGAGCTGCTGGCCCTGTGGCAGTGCCCAGGTGGAGCAGGTGCTGCTGAAGGAAGCAGATGAGACTGATGGTCTTAAACATCCATATGTAGCACAGAGAGTGGAATGGACAATATCCCAGCATTCAACAACCAGCATTATTTTCTTTAAAATGTCCTTCACGGTGGGTATGACTCTCCAAACCAGGAATGCAGCAGATGAGTAGGTAGCAAAGCAGTCCAGTTATGTGTTGGCCAAATTCCAAGTTCAGTAATTACGCTCTGCTCTTAAATTCCCCCCGCAGCTCAGTTGGAATAAAGCTCTTTTTCAGCCTGTCCCGGGGCATTGTGTAGTGTTTCTGTGAAGCTGTACAACACTGAAAAATATCTCCTCTCATTAAAATTGCCCAGGGAATTTAGGTAGACAGAAAGCTATTACCGGAGTTGGAATGTGGGCAGAACACCAAGGTTAACTTACACTTGCACGTGGATCAAGGGATCTTTGCTGACGAGAAGTGTCAGACCCTTGTTAAAGAGCACAAGTGGGAATAGCTCGCTGTGATGCCTGAATACAAACCCGGGAACTTGGGATCTCCACATCTGGAAGCAGCCCAACACCTGGGATGTTTCCTAACAAATCACTCTATAAAAGCCTCTAATATTGCAGTGTCTTATCATTACCTTATTTGGTTGTTTAGTAATATTTATGAAATTATTTGTTGATAAAATAGTTCCAGAAACTTTTTTTTTTTT
>VYZR01121498.1:9381-21062 GCA_013400675.1 Oxylabes madagascariensis
AAATAAAACTCACTAGCTGATTGCTTTTGAGGTTTCTTTTAAAACATCTTTATAACCCCAGTGTACTTCCTACTCCTACTTATTCCTGCATCATCAGTCATGCACTGCACTGTAAAATACCGTGTTTGTCACTCTTCTGAAATGTACAGGTGTATGCTACCTATGTTGTTCCAGGCCTGCTGAGTGATTCATACTATGATGAAGTCTTACTATGATGGGAGGAGAGCAGGCCATTCAGAGTATGCCAGTAACTAAGTTTTTCACAAGTTATTTATCAATCTTTCAACACATTACCACATTTTTCCTATTAAAACACACAGAACTATCACCTAGGAGCTAGCAAAAATGGTGGCATTTTGCTCCTGTTCACAAAATGTGGGCTAAAGTACCGGTAACCTAGAAATATAAAGTGCTTTTTACTGCATATAGTAAGCATAAAGGGTTTCAGACTGCAAGATGCACAATTGCTTTGTCAAAAAATGAGTAGAAACNTCTATCTCTTTATAGAATTATATTTATATATCTTTAAAAAGGTAAGTAGATAATCTCTACTTGCTAAACACATATGATTCACTGATGAAAAAACTAGTTTTCAAGCCCTGGAATCTGACTTGTTTCTTTTTTTTAAACCTGGTATGTTAGAGGCTAAGCTGTTGTAAGGAGGCATGAAGGAGATATATTTATTTGCACCAGCTAAATATCTCATTTGTCAGCATTTTGAACAGGAGCAGTCTGCAGATCGGTGTCTTTCCCCTCCATATTCACAAAATGAAAATTAATTGTCCCCCCTCCAAGCTCCCTGTAGCATCATGAGCCAATACTCCTCGAAGGCCATGTGGGTACCACCAGTGTCACACAATGCAATTTAAGCGGAACACTGATGGACAAGGTCTGCATCTTCACAGAAAAGCCCATGGGAAAGGAACTTCATTTAGCATTTTTAATAAGCTATATGGTTTTGTTTTTTTAGTTATATAATTTTGGGCTATATGACTAGCTAAAACACGTCTATAATGAAGATTAACCTGGAATAGACAAGATAAAATTTTTGAGTGTTTTGTATCAAAGCCAGTTGAACCCACCAGAAACTTGAGGAGTAAACAAAAAAACTTAGTCTAAAGAGACTGAAATTTAAACATTATGATATAAACTCATTTTACCTGTAAAAGTCCTGCAATGGATAACAAAGGTATTTTAATGCACCCATCATCCTCAGTTTTTGCTTTGACCCTTAATATGCTCCCCTCCTGCCTACAAACCTGAAACCTAAAAAACAACGAACTCAGTGATGGGAGGGAAGAGGAATTGCTGCCACAAACCTGAAAATTTAATAAATGAAAAGGCGTTTTAAGTCAATCTTAAGCATCCAGTCAATCTCAAGCAGTATGACCACAATCTATATCATCACACATACTGACAGAGCAGAGTCAGGGGCTTGTGTCACCCTGAAAGGGGAGAGGAGGATCCTGCAGGGCTGAGCTTTGCACTCCCAGAGGAGGTGGCTGTCCAGGCAGCTGGTCCCGTGCTGTGGCTTCCTCAGACTCCAAAACTCTGTGGCATTTATCCCAAGAATGGTGAATGTGGTTGGCAGCCAAAGCTACTTTTCCCTTCTGAGGACATTATTTTCTGCTGGGTTTCACGCTCACTGTGGAAGGGATTGCTTTACAAAATCACCTTTTCCTTACATTGATTTTCTGGTTGCTTTGCCTTCCCGAGGTTTTGTGGAGTAGAAAGGATCATGTAGTGCTGAGCTTACAATAAACAAGAGCTGGAAAAGGACTCAGTATGACATTAGGAGGCAGAACATAAGCTGATTTTTTAGTTCAGGCAGCAAAACAAAAAAACCCAGCAGATTAGAGTAATGAAGTGTCTTTTTGTTCATATTTTCCTATTCTTAAAAAATAAAACTATTTTTCAGGTTGTAGAAAAGGAGAAAAAAATCAAAGTAAGGAATGTTCTCAGCATTCCTGAAACAAGTGATTCTTCATATTACTACTTTTTATGGGAGTGACTGTCAATCATCAATCTTCAAAACTGTCATAAACACCCACACATGCTATTTCAAAGATACCTAATGTAGGATATATAATACCATATTTCAAGCTGGATTCAAAGCTTTTCATCTATCTAATAGTTAGGAACAAGGAAAAACACAAACATCAAATGAAATGAAATGTATTTGTTGATGCTAACTGCAAATATTCATTTTATAAAAATTAAGTCTATTACACATCCATTTAAAAATAATTTTTCATGTCTGAATGGTGACAGGGATCCTGAAATGACTGCATCCATAGAGATGCAAGCTGATCCAAGCCAGACAGGACCAATATTAAGGTGCATGTCATGGCTTACAAATTTCCTCATTTCTTAAAGAAATCAATAATCTTTCACAGATTTCATCCCATTGTGACCTGATCTCAGATACTCATCAAGAATTTATAATCCACAGGAGCAGGGAGGGGAAATTCCACAAACTCCTATTTGTGGAAGACACTCCTTCTCCAAAACAACAGAAATATTCACCCCAGCTTCTAAATCTTCCCAGATTCTGTTAGCTAGGTATATTAAAGACAGAAAAGATGCACACGACAGACTTTATCCTGTTTTCAAATTATTAGGAAAAATAATCAGCAACAGTGTATTTGGAGGTGCACAAGGCAATAAATTATAGCTTGTTCATGCTGTAATTGAACCAAGAGAGAAACACTGGGCAACCAAGGGACGGTTGTAAGGTCTACACAATCCCAGGATGATTGCTTGGAAAGAACTGCAAAGGAACATGAACAGAATGAAATAAGGAGAAATTATTAGGACAGAAAACTTTTAAGTGCTTTGCTCCTTGATCATCTTTGATGTTTAGAGGACCAGATAGTGTTTCATCCAATCCAGAAACTTTACACATCACTGCAGTGACTGCTGGTTGACAACGAAATGGACCTCAGCTATTTATACAAAGTTCATCAAACAGCTATTTATACAAAGTTCATCAAGGACGTGGCCATAGGGCACTGAAAGTGTTCAGAGCTTCCCTAGAGGGACTGGTGATCCCTCACGGTGTTTTGTTCCAGCAGGCCAAGGACCTCACAGGATACAACCAAACCTGAGCCCGAGGCAAGCGGTGTGCTAAATAAAAGCAAGCACAGATTCAAACAAATTTGAACCTACCATTCTCTTGTCACATCCCTTAGGTGAAAAAAGTTCAACAGTCTCTGGGGAGCACAGGAATTGCCAGCAAAAATGTGGGAAGAAGAGCCGGGCTTGCCTCCCTGTGGCTGGGGCAGGTGGCAGGGCCACACTGGCATCAAGTGCATCTCCCTGCATGGGTCCTCCCTCTGAGCTGGCACATTAATGGAACTTCAGGCCCACTAAGAAATTCTGCATATATTTCTCAATCTCAACTCCAGCTTTCAAATGAGTGCATTATTTATTCATTAGTACTACATTCAAAGTGCTGTTTCCCTTGTTATTTGGTGAAATAAATGAAAGAATAGTGATATGACTCTAAATCCCAATTTACAGCTCTTGCAAGCCCCAGATGACTGTATCATAAAATTCTCCTTGCCCTCCCCCTCTCCACTCCTTTTTGCCTCGCATCTGACTGAGAGAACTGCCCACTGCAAGGAGCTGAAGCCTGAATTGGTGGACTGACCTAAGCTGAGGAAGATATAATAATGATCAACAGATTCCAAACGGGAGTAAGGACAGGCCTAGACTCAGCACTTGGATCACAGGATTGGGCTCTACCTGTAAGGTGCACCTGCAGATACATTTTTTTTCTCTGGAGAAAGACTGGACAGAGAAAGTAGGGCAGACTGGATGGTACAGACACAGTGCATATATGTGGAGAATATTTTCAGTTCTTTGTTTGCTTACTTGTCTTATGAAAAACAAAATATTTATCTAAAAAAATGTAGACTTGATTAATTCCTAAATCTTGATTTTGATTTTGTTCTTTGGGAGACACACCAAAATATCTCTGGTTGTCATGTTCAGCTGAGCTCCTCATGACTGTAACATACAGTTCAGATCTCATAAGCTTCCTCTGGCCAAACTTCCAAACTTGATGTTGTAAGAAATAGAGCAAAATAAAGGGAGATTAAATAGTGGGAGGTTTTCAAATCTGGTAGGTTTAGAACAAGCTTCAAATTTTATGCTCAGGTACTGGCTTTTCATAATTATGGGACAATTCTAACTTTGGCTATCCAAAAAATTCAGCTCACACTGGCTTTGGGGTCCTAATCCCTGCTACTTTTGACACATCGTATTTGTAAGGAGAATCTTAACCCAAATACTTAATATAGCAGACTAATAAGATTTCAAAAATTTTCTAAAAATCTGTGATTTAAAAAACGATGAATTTTAAACCTCATCTGGTGATTCTCAGTATCCTGTCGCACACTTGAGACACAGCAATGTGGAATTATGGGGGTGTAATTTTTCAAAGGGCTGTAGCTGTTAAGCACCCACTTCTGACCAATTCCCATAGTCACTTAAACTCCAAGGAGCCCTATGTGTCAAGGGGGAGCAATACTTAAAGGCATTATTATCTATCACCTCTCACCTTTCAGTTCCCTTGGAGCTGCTATTGACTTTAAAGGCATTTGAGTTACTTTAGTACCAGGAAACTTAAAATTTTCTCTCCCCAGGTACTCGAGCTCCCATGAAATGACAGATGCTTGGCCCAGCAGATGTGTATGTCTGTAAGGGTATGGGAAAGAGGGAGAGCAGAGATGTGTAAGGGTGTGACAGACTGGGAGATGGCTCCTGCCCTTCACTGAACTGTTTAAACACACCCAGCTGCCTTCTAACAGGCCAGCAATACCAGAAGAATTACCAGAATACTAAAGTACCAGCACTGGATGCTCAGGAGAGGCAGACACGTCAACGTGACTTGAGAGGAGGATCTAGTGTGACAAAAGCAAATTTAGTCCCTTCTGTTTGAAGACGTAAGTCAAAAGGGACTAAAGTAGGCAGAGTTAAATTAAACCAAGGTCAGAATGTAACCATTCCTAAGACAGATTTAGGCAGCAATGCCCAAACTGCTTGAGGACACAAAAACTGGTACTTTATCTTGAAATCTAACATGTACTGTCTGGCAACAGCATTGTTTCAATTATGAAACAATTCACATAGCTGACACATGTAATGAAGCTTGCTACTTGTCTAGTACATCACTTAAGGTAAAAGAAAAGAGGGTATGTTTTATCATGGTCTTTCATATCTTTGTCTATTGTTTTGCAATCCATTTGCATACCTGAAGGGAAATGGCCTTTTTAATCTCTTTCCCCTCTCCTAATCATCTGAGGCCTATTTAGAAGTGTTCTGTATCCTGTAATCAGGCAATTTATACAGTGTGCACCCTTAGGCTACAGCCATTACAAACAAGCTGAAAAACTCCTTTACAATAAATGATTTAGCATGGGAAGACACCATTCATAATTAATTTTTTTCTGTTTGCATTGGCAGATGGTCTCAGACATTGAAACATGGCCTATTGCCCACACCTTTATTCCAAAGAGAAAAGGGCAGCCTTAGAAGAAAAAGAGAAATGCCTGTAAGACTGCTTCACTTTGGGAATAAACATGTTCCCCAGCTTTTCATGAATTTGTGCATGCTAAAGACTGGATTCAAAGATTGTGGAAGTCAAAGGAAAATAAATCCCCTTATCTTCTGACCAGGACCTGAATTAAAACCACATGGAAAATATTGACTGGAAGGACAGTGTGACTTTTTTTCATTATTTTCCATAAGGGTTATTTCTGAGGCAGCCTAAACAGACATATTGTGAGGGTGGACTTGAAAATGATCAGCTTTGGATTCCTGAATGCTGGGTACTCGCTGAGGCAGCAAATAAAAGAGACTTCTGCTACGAGCCACATTTTAAAACATGCATTTTCCTGCTCCCACAGAAGGACAGCTGATGACAACTTCATTCTCCATTTACTCATGTATTTGCTCTATTTACATGTTGCTTTTCAGTACTTTAAAACAACTTCTGGTGCACTTCTGAGTTGTTGGCATCGCTGCAAACTCCCCCAGACTGAGATCCAGCCAAGCAGACTGTCATTTTAGTGGCCTGTGCCAGTATTTTTTGATGGTGATAGGATAGTCCAAACTACTACACACCAAATTCCTAACTTAAGAGAAAAAACCTTTCTGTGTCATGACTCAGAGTACTCTGACCCTCCCTTTTGCTCTGTAAGAAAAGAGCAAGCTGCGTTTCTATATGGGATCTCTAGAATGTGATCTAATCAAGTCTCACTGAAGACTGCAATGTGTTGAGTGCTGGTACTGAAACCCAAAGCCTCTGTCTGCCCATTCAGGATGGTCTGGTTGGATTTACACACACACAAATGCAAAGTCCCTGGATCAGCTCAAGGCATGGCACAGGGATTACAAGATACCATCTGAAAATGCAGTTAGCTTTAGCTGCATCTCATATTTGTGGTAACTAGTCCTACCTACGCTGCCAGGGAGACACATTTACCATAACCTCCTAGGGCCATCATCAGATAATCCAGGTGAGCTGGACCATTTCCAAGAGGAGATGGCATGATGTACTTTAGGCAGGGGCACTGCACAGAGGGATTATACACAGCCAGAGACCACTCACCAGGCCTCCATAGGCCTTACGAAGTTCTTGTTATTGACTCCAGGTAATCTTCCTCTGAAAATGTAAGAATCAGCTGGTACTTACACCAACAGGTATTACGTGCTACATTACAGTTTCCAAAAGAAGAACAAAATGGGAGCATTCCATCTCCAAGCACTTTCCTGCCCTCTGAACGTGATCCTCAGCCTTACCTGACCTCGGGGCTGGCCCAGGGGTCACCCGGGGCCCTGCAGCCGCACAGGCACCTCCCGGCAGCACGGCTGGGGGAATGAAACTGATACACTCCTGCCACTCTGCTAAATCATACTGACTTCTGCTTTAATAGGGGCTTGGGGATCACCAGAGTTGCTTAATGCTGCTTTGGTCTTCTTTTTTCCCTCTGTGCCAAAGCCTACTTGCCTGACAGATGTGTTGAAATGCCAACAGGAAAGCTGTTTTCACTCTAATTTCAACCTGGCTCAAACCATCAGTTTTACCACCACACCACAAGGATTTGTGAAAGTCAAAATGTTTCATCTGATTTAGAAAAAATAAAGCCTTTGAGTTTTCAAGTTTTGTCATTTATCCCATGTCCTAATTATCAGTCCTATGTCAGCAGAGAACAGAAAAAAGCTCTCTGAAAATCTCCAGTTCTGAAGAAATAATCAACAGTTGTTAAACTGGCATTGTTCTCTCTGCAATGCAGAACCATTTGGATACAAGCAGAGAACTAGGAGACACTGGATATTCCACTGGCCCAGGGAAAAGTACTTTCATAAAACCAATCTAATTCCTTTAGATGAATACATTACTCTCACTGTTTCTTGCAGCTGATGCAATACATGTTTCTGCCTTTCTATGAAATTTCAGCAACACCTGTATTCAAAATAATTGACTGCTACTGATCTTCAGAATGAAAACACGCTTATTTTATTAATTGGACCAAATTTGAGGCCATTAAAAAGTTGTTTTCTTAGCCCTTCATTATGTATTCCATAGAGATGGTAGCCAAGATGGTTTCCCTTTCCTTTCAGCCACAGAATAGTAGCTTTCTCTTCTCCCTCTTTCCCTCACTGATAGACACTTAAAATTCAAATTGCAATTATACTGGACCATAAGAATATACAGGTAAGGCAGATGTGGTGAGCAAGCTACTTGACAGAACCTCTTTATTTGTTTGGGTGACTTAATAAACTGCAGAAGCTGAGGTCATCAAAACCTCTTGATCATGTTGCAGTCTAGTGCCAACAGCTGTAACAAAAACTGATGACGTAAAACATGTTAAACATGCCAAACCCAAGTTTCAGACAAGTCAGTCTGTAATAGGCCTATTTTCTACTTGAACATTACACAGCAGAGTGCTCAGGTTTATTTATTCTGTTCTTAGTAGGAATAACCAGAAGCCCTGTTTCACTTGCTCAAGGCTGAATGCGAAGACTGTTTTGTCGTGAAAAGAACTTGAGATCTATATTGCTTTCAGATCTGGTTAGGCAGAACACAGGTATTAAAATTGGATTTTAGAAATTGAGTTTCATCTTTCGTAGGAAAAAAAAATCTATTCTTACTAAAAATACTAATTGTTACAAGATTGGGGTGAGAAAGAAAAAAATAAATTTATCGCCTCCACCATTTTCTGCCTCTTACTTTACAACCCTATTTCAGTTAGTCAAGAATTCCATAAAGTAAGCATGAATTGTACAAAGAAAAACAAAAAGATCAAAATTGATTGATCAGATAAAATAAAAAGGTCTTAGGCAGGATTTCAGATTGTGGAAAACAATCTACAGGCAGAACACGTACATATTACTATATAGGTAAACTATATTACAGAATATTAGGGAACGAAAGTAAATAGAAAAGAGAGTAGAGGCAACTCTACATGGTTTTCCTGGGACACCACTGTGGCAAAGCCGAAGGGTCAGATTCCAACATCTAACACACAGCACGTACTGCCACACAAGTCTAAAAATTTCTGCTGACACTCGTAAATTGCCACATGTTTGGATTTCCAACAATATCTCACAACAAGCTGTGTTACTGTAAGTCATTATTTCCTTTGGGGGAAAAAATGTCTCTAGTGATGTTAAAAGTCGTGGCAGGATGTACTATAGTGTCAGGAGAGCTCACTGGGGAGCATTCCTGCCTCAAGGCCAGGAGGTTGGATATAAATTCTGCACCTGGTTAGGGCCTGGGGGGAATGGGCTAAAGTTATCTCAGAATTGTAGAGAGTCAGTGGTTGTGGACGGCACCCCACTGGCAAATCCTGAGAGTAAAGGCAGGCAGAAGCAGTGCAAGATTCCCAAGGCTTACACATTTCCGAACTCTCCTGTGTGGCAAGTTTATCTGAAAGATGCGTATGCAGCACTTGCCTTTTCAAAGGTACACACTAAGCCATAATGAGCTTTAGAGATTTTTCTGAGAGAGACTCACATTAGTTATGTGGTCTGCATTTCCCAAAATCAGAGACCAAAGAACTGCATCTAATATTTTCCCATAAATACACTGTTTGTATCTGTTGGGTTTTTCTGGAATATGGAATCAGAGAAAAATGACGAGAAAGACGGAGTCAGCTTGTTGATTTTTTTGTCCAAATTGATTCAAAAGATGCTTTATATTTTAAGATGTTAATAAAAAATATGATTCTTCCTATGTGCAGAAGAAAACCCAATAGAAGATATTAATCTGGAATGGCTTAAAACTCAATATTAACGGCCTACACAAAGCTAGTATCTTTCCTGTTTGTCTACGACATTGGCTTAAAAACACATGGACTTGAGACATATTTTTGTTTTTCACTTCCTGTTGATGCGTTGCTTCAATGGCCTAAGATTAGCAGGCAGCATACAAAACTGTTACTGAATTTTCCCAAGTCTGAACACAGAGAAAAGGGGAAAAGTTTGAGCACCAACTTATCAGTGCCTATGATAGATAAGAGGAGTCTGAGTTCTGTNACTTCATTTCTTAAATTCTTAATTGTGCAACCCCGGAATGGGACATAATTTAACATGACTGTCTCAGTACAAAAACCTAAAATTATATACTTTTGGCTAATAAAAACCAGTTTTCCCTAAACAGGCATTCAGAGGTTTGACCTTTAGCTACAAAGAAAGTAATCCAAAGTATCNAAGAGGAGGCTGAGTTCTGTATGTGAAATGTTTTTTGAGTTCCTTAATAGAGTGGAAATGGAATGTCTTGCTATCCTGAAGTGATTTTTGTCTCCATAACTCTGCTGAGAGGCAGGAAAATGCAGTCCCATGGGGGGAAGGTCACAGTCACCAGAGTATCCTGCCATGGACACTCTGGCTGACCCAGCACTAAATCCAAGCAGATCTGAGTCCCTGTAGCTCAGATTCTGCCAACTCACACTAGACCTGTGCTCACAACTGCAGGTGAGGACTGGCTCAGGGGCGGGCAAGAGCCACTGTGGACAGGTTTTGCACAATTACTGCAACAGCCAATAGCACATTGTGCACCAAGAGCCATGGAAAGAGAGTTAAAGAGCCCCCAATTGCACAGAATTTCTCCAATAATGTCCTTACATGAGCCATTGCAAACCAAACAATGAATACTGTCTTCCATCGTCCCCAACAGATCTTATTAAAATTNCGATCTTTTCCTACTTTCAAGCTTTGCAGTTCAGCTAATTCTAAATTCTTCTGCTCTTTCTGTTTCTGGGGCCTGCTCTTCACAGCCTGATGCACCATGGTTACTCTGATTTTGTGGTATTTCACACATAGTTCTTCAGCAGATGGAAATGATGAGAAGAAAAGACAAAAAACATAGTGTAACATTTTATGAAGTAACCTTATGAAAGTCTTGAAGAACATTTTGGAAAATAAATATGCACTCTTTTTGTTTTCATAAAAGTGATAATGTGCTTTGCAATGGGGCAATTTTTTTAAAAGAGGATGGGAGGCCATGGCAGATTGACAGTATTGTGAAATAAGCTGCCACATACATAAATTCCTCAGTTTTTATGAAGTCCATAAAACATTGATGGCAAAAGTTTTGACTTCAGCTATGCAGATGTAGATGATGTTACCTGTAAAAAGAAGTTAAATAAGATTCTTATAGCCATTTTATGTTCACAGGAATTAGAATTATACCATTGTTTGAATGGAGAGTAATATAATGTCTTTAAGTTTGCTTGTGGTTTTTTATCTTCAATTGAGAGGTGGAAAGAAAACATGATTTTTAACAATAATACTTGCACAAAACCACAGACAATTTACACACAAATATATGTAGAACAAATATTATTATTTTTCAAAATGGACCAGACTTTCAGTCCTAGATCTCAGTCTTCCAGAAACTTACACTCCTAATTACCTTATGGTCATAAATATATCACTTAGTCAATTATGTCTTTTTTAAAAAAGCAGATGCATAGGAGTAAATAAAGACTATTAAAATCAGTGGGGGGAACCCCAAACCCAGTAGCACCTCTAGTCTTAATTTACCCAATAGAAGTCAAAATACAGTCAGTCAACTCCCTGCTCAGTATAAACCAGCACACCTTACTGATGTGAATGGAGCTGTGCTGGCTTACACCTACCTACACAGCAACCCAAGAGATGTAAAGGGAAATTCTGATCCTTGACGCATTCCAGCAACTTCCATCACTCCAGCTATGGAACGTTGTCATATTGTGATTTCTGAAAATTTAGCCAACTGGAGGAGGAATGTGAAAATACTGATTATTTTTTTCTTGTCAGATGACTTGTTCAAAACACAGAAGTGAAATAAATAGAAAAAAAATATAACAGCAGCAACAACAAAAACTCCATATAAAGGAAGTTTATTTTGGAGAAATTAAAAAAGAGAAAGACATAATTAGGCACCTAAGGATTATTAGTCAATGACATTCCAGATGTAGTTTACGACTGCTTTTGTTCTCTTCAGCAAATAACATTTAAATACTCCATACAAAAGAGAAGCCTAAGGATGTTTCATCACAAAAGAGCTGATGCTCTGGGGTAACACAGTTCCTTGAGACATCAGAGTCCTTAGTTCAGCCTCTGCTGAATTCAGTGCATGGGCAGACTGAATTCAGTGCATGGGCAGAAATTTGTGCTCTTCTGGCATA
>VYZR01121506.1:0-11353 GCA_013400675.1 Oxylabes madagascariensis
GTGTTGCTGCCAGCCATGGGCTTGGATATCTCCATTGTCATCTGATGGGAGCAAGGCGTGAGCATCCAAATTTCTCAAGATTTCTCTGCTGCATCCCTCCTCCAGCACTGCTGGTGTGTGTGTGTCCCCCCAGGAGCCCTCCTGTCCCACAGGGAGCCAAGGGACACCTCAAAGGTGCTGCTCCACACATTTATCCTCTGTTAGCAAAACCATGAGCAACAGCATCACAAATCGATCCCTGGTGTTATTGTTAGGAAATGTTTGCAAAAATCAATACTTCCTCTGTAGCATAAACAATCCATGAAGCCCTGCATCAGTGTGGGGATGCATGGCTGGATGGGTTTGGCTGCTCCAAGGCATTTTCCAGGGATCCCAAGGGATGTCATGTTGCAAAAAAAGGAATTCTGCCATGAGTTTAGCCATCCCTCCAATCCATGAAAGGGTTTTTTTTGGCAAGGAGCAACCATACCTTTAAACTGAAAACCATACCTTTAAACTGAAAATGTTGAAAATGCTCGACTACTTGGGGAGTGGGGGGGGCAGGTGGGAAATACAGCCCAAAATACATAAATCTCTTTATTTTCTGCATCAGTGGGTTTGTATTGGCCTGTTAGTTGATGGTCCTGGAGGTATCCGCTGGGATGCAACTATTACACATCCAAACTGTCACAAATGGAACCATCGCTCCGAGAGACAAAGGGTAATTTATTGAGAAAAGGTGTCATTTAGGTGGAAGGTTGGAAGGAAGAGAGACAGTCACTGTGGAGCTGCCAAAAGAGAATACCAGATCCACTGATAGACAGGGAACAGCTTTGAATTTCCAAGGCTGCCCTTGAGGGATAAGAAAATAAAAGCTAAGGACAAAAAAAAAAAAAAAAAGTCTTAAATACAGTGACAGCGGAAACCTGAAGGATCACAGTGAAAAATGGGACTTTCTCCTCTAACAATAACAGTGAAAAAGATAGGAATGTAATTTGTAAAAGCTGTTAAATTGCCGCCAAAATTGTAAGCTGGATGGAGAAATGACACAGAAGGAAAAAAAGAAACAAATGCAGACCTGTTGTTATTGGAGTATTGCTTGAAAATGGGACTAGAGGTGAACAGGGTGAGGAGAAATGGAGCTGAGGAAGGGAAGAGCTGGGAGATCCCACCCGGCTCAGCTCTGTGAGCCTCCACGGGCTGTGGGAGGAAAATAGGAGAGTGTCTCCAAAAACAAAACCTATAAATTCATCTTTTGGGCTATTTTTTGTTTGTCTCCGAATAATACATCCCCCTGTGTCTTGGAGGGAGCTCATTTCTGTGGACATGGCACTAAGGAGCCAGGCACAGGGATGTGCTCCTCTCTGAGTTCCAGAGGGAACTCCTTGCCTGGAAGGAGTTTGCACGGTGGGCTCCTCATGGAAGAATCTTGGGAGAAACGAATTGCAAAGAGCCTGGAGACAGACATGGTGATGTGTGCAAGGGCCTTGCCCCAGAGCTTGCAATCTGCCCTAGGGGTGCAGGTGCCACTGGGATGGGGGACAAATTGCAGGAAGGGAGACCAGGAGGGACAGGGAGTGTCCAGCCTCAGGAGGACATATTCCCTCCATCCCCTCTGGGCCCTTCCAGGCTTCTGAACATCCTAAGCCAAATGGCATTTTGGTTGTTTCAAAGCCATTAAAAACAGGCCAGCCAGGGAAGCAGAGTGAGTCTTGGGCACAATTCCAGAGGGTGACAGTGTTGATGCTTGCAGGGCAGGGCTGTGGGACGGCTCCTGTGTGCCCACCCGCCCCTCTGCAGCTCCTGCATTGATTCACACCTCCAGGGTGCAGGGGTGATGTGTCTCAGCTGGGCTCCCCCTCTCCAGGAGCCAGAGCCCCAGCAGGTTCCACCCTGCTGCAGACAAAGGTTGCCCGAGCTGAAATCCCAGTTCCAGATGAGATGTCATCATTTGTATTAGGGAATTCATTGAAACTGGTTCTTCCTCCAATATTTCAGTTGAAATCATTCCTGTATGCCCACATCCAAAACCAGCAGGTGCTCAGAGGGTCATTGTTACCAAATTGTGATATTTCTCGTGGCTGTCTCAAACACTGGGTGTCAGAATATTTCCTTTCAGCTGGAAACATCTATGATTAAACTGCATCCAATGAGAAAAGTAGCAGAAATTTCATTTTCCAGCTCCCCAGTTTAGCAGGTCAGTGGGTGAGCACCTCTGGCCTCAACCACCACGGGCCTGAGAGGTTTTTCTTGAAAAGAAAAGTAGAGCAGTGCATGAGGTTTGAGGGTAAAAATCAGCCTGTAGAAAATATAAAGCCAGGGAAGAAAATGAGGTGGGGGAACCTGCCCAGCTGCAAATGCCCCCTGCTTTCTCCTGCAGCCTATGGAGCCCCACAACCCCACTGTGGCTCCCCACTTCTCCTGTCTGCTCACATCCCTCTAAAGTTATAATAGCAAAGAAGAGTTGGACAGATTAAAATGCAGGGAAATGATAGCAAGGGTGTTTTTTTCAGCGCTGAGAGGAAAGACAGGGAGGGGGGAGGGAGGAGATGTTTTCAGATACCTTATCCCTTTAGAGAACTCGCAGGATTCAGATGGTTGGAGTGATCTTGACAAGCTAAAAACCCAATCTGCTGGAAATCATATACCTCAGATAATGTGCTATTGCTGCTGATCGGCCCTGTATTTTAGGGCTGAATAGGTACAGTATTAAATTCATCTTGAGTTTTCATTTGCACCAGTTACAGCCTGTTTGACAAGGTTTGAGTGGAGCTTAAAAGGCTTTTACTGAAAACAGTCATGGGAGGAGCGAGGTTTGATGGGTTTTCTCAAGGGCTGAGCAGCACCAGGGGGCTGGGGAGGCTGGGGTTGCTCTGTCCTGTACCCCAAGCTGCCACATGGGAGAGCATGGATTATATTTAACTAACTGAAATGCTGATTAATATTGTCCTTACTGTTATGACATTCAGGTCTTCTCCTTCCCAGTGCTTTAACTGCTGGGCTCTCTGTCAGCATTGTGAAGTGATGAAGTTCTCTTGATCTAAAGGCAAAACACATTTATGGCCATGTCCCTTGGCCACAGCTCTGGTGTCCCTCAGCTTGGGGCAGGGGGACACCCCAGCTTGACCCCCAGCTGAAAGAAAGGTGAGGAAATCCCTCTCCAGAGGTGATCTTCATGCTTGGAGAAACCAGCAGCTGCCTCCTGGTGTCCCCCTGTGTGGGTTTTGCAGGAGGAACCCCCTTGCAGCTCTGCCCTGCTGCACAGGGAGGTGTCAGAGCTGATTCCAGCACAGTTGCTGAGTTGGGTTTATTAGTTCCTTCCTTATCTTGGGAGTTCTGCCAGAGGGCCCATTAATTCTGCATTCTTTGTGTCCACTATCAGTGGGCATCCATTTTCTCCAAGCTTTGTTAACTTCCCCCTAAATCTGAGATCACTGAAACACGTCAAGCCCTAAACTTAACAAGGCAATTCCACCAACTGGTAATTTGGCTATTTTTTCCTAATGCATGAGCTTGATTATTAGCTCCTATCCGTTGATTAGGCTTGAAAATATATAATTATCAAACATCAAAAGCATCCTTTCCTAAGAAAATTTTTACATATTCCACATTTTGCCACAGCCTCACGACCTTTGGCAAGTCTGTGACCACTTGTGCTTGTGCATGGCCCCCTTGGTCCCAGGGAGGGGATGAGGAAACTTCATTCCAGTCCCTAGAATTTGGGTGGTGGGAGGCCCTTAGCATGAGGGCTGCAGGCAGAGGAGGTGGTGCTGCAGCTGGAAATAGATATAATTCTGTTTTATTTGACATAGAAATACAAAGGAGGAGTTCTGGGTAGTCCCCAGGAGGCTGGTTAGGTTTAAGGTGTCCCGGCCCCTCAGGATTTGTTTCTATTTTCGAGGGGCTGCTGAGGGCAATGAGACCTCTTGCAGTGTTAATTAGCTGCAGATCCTTCTGCTGGGCTACCCTTTAGAAAATTAAAAACTCTTGCCTCAGAGTTTGGGCAGCTGTGTGTGTTTTCATAACTGGGAAACAACTGGCTTTAATAACTTAGGGAATTAAAAACACCAAGGCTTCTGTTCTGGAACAATGCCAGTACCAGATGCATTTAAAAACTGTAGACTCAAGAGAACCTGTGACAGCAAATGCAGGTGGGAACAGCAAACTCGAGGCACCTGTGGTCCCAGATCCACCTGGGAACAGCAGAATAAAGGTGCCAGCAGCCACAAAAGTACTGAGTTTTTGGGATTTTGTGCCTATTTGGGGTTTGCTTGGCTCTGCTCAGGAGGAAGGAAAGGTCTTGGCCTGGAGCAGCAAACTTCTAAGGAAGCAAGTTCTGGGAAAACGATCATTAGGAGGGAAAAATAATTAATTGAGAGATGCTTCAACCACCTGAGAAGCCTTATGAGGAGCTTGGAGAGATTCTCCACAAAGATCCAAGTTTTCCTGGTTTCTTTTTAAAGCAGGAGAGACTTTTCTTTGAAGCAAGCTTTTTTTCCCAGGGAAAAGAAATCATTATTTCTGTTTAAATAAATGCTTGGAACATTCTTCCATGCCTTCCTGTGGATAATCACAGGAAATGTATGACAGGCTACAATATTTGATGGTGGTACAGAGTGTTTGTAAGTAAAGCAGGACTGTTTTGATGGGTACATTGTGGCTTGGGAATTGGCTTTTTGAAACTGATACTTGAAGTTCTTAATGAGAGCACTTAAAATGGGGCAGGGACAGTAGCAGGCTGAGTGAAAAGGAAAATGTGAAATAAGGAGGATGCGCTTAAGGGAGAATATTCAGGGAAAGGTAGCAACTCTTGAAAATGGAAGGAAAGGAATTGTAGTGAGGGTTTGAGGGTAAAGAAGAGATTGAGAAGCAGGAATGATAAAAAAGCTGGCTGTCAAGGGATGGGTAAACAGCTCAAAAGCTGAGCAGAAGAATGGTATAAAAAGTAAAGTTTTTGTAATACAGCTTAGATAAGTTAGGGATTGCTTCAGAGATGGTGGATTAACTGTTTTACCTTTCACTTCATCTCTGTGTTTGGGTTTCAGGAGGGTGTCAGGGGGCAAGCCAGGACTCTCTCTGATAAAACCCACGCAAACAACAAACTGATTATTTCCTGGTCTCCAGTCCTGCAACAGTCACTGCCTGTGAGCCTTGCACTCTCTCAAGTCGCTTCCAAGTCAAGCTTGACTCACAAACCACAGGGACAAGAGCTGTGTCCGATCTCGAGATGGGCTTGCAGTGTTCTGCTGCTTGTTCTCTTTTCCTCAGTGCTGTTGGCTCACGTAGGGAGAGCTGAGGCTCTCTGAGGTGTCTGGGCTGGTTTGTGCTGAGCAATTTTCCGTGGAAAAGCAGAATGGAGTCTCTGCAACACCCCTGTGCCATCAGGTCCAGCTCCAGACAAAGTCTGCATTCACTTGATTTTTATATTCCACCTGAAGCAGCATCTGGCTGCCTGTGCTCATCCAGAGGTTATCCGGCAAGTATTGCCAGTGTTCTTGTCCCTTAATTTCCAAAACATCTTTTCTGCTGAATATTAGAAGTTGTTTTCAAGAATTTTTTAACTGCAAATATGCCCTTTTTAATTCTGGTAATGCTGAAAATACTGGTTAATTCAAGGTAATGATTGCTATTTTGGTGTTGAAAAATGATGTCAGGGTTTGATCCTTAAGGATGCTCTGAAACCCAGTTGGAACTTGGCTGTTTAACTTGACCAAATTAAAAGTCCACAATTAAAATAGAAACTAAATGATGTAGATTACTAAATGTGTGGTTGTGGCTTATGCTTGAGCTTCATGAAGCAATCAGAGATGAATGGTCTCACCTGCTGCTCCTTTTCCTGCAGAGCATGGCTGAAAGCACTGCAGAATGTTGGAAATCTCAGACTGACGATTCTTTTCCCTTTTACTAAAAGGTTACTGAGTTGGAAAAAAAAGAAAAAAGAAAAGGTTGGGGAAAAAAAGGAATCTGACCTGTCATCTGCTCCCTTCCATCCCCCAATCTGGTGAAGGCCCAGGGATTTCATGCTGCTCACACATCAGGTCTCACTATTTAGGCTGTCAGTGTTCTCTGCAGAAATATTTGTTTGTTGGGTTTTTGTGTTTTTTTGTTTTTTTTTTTAGAAATTCTAGAACAGAAATAACAGAATGTTTTTATAGCCCAAGTCTAAAAATACTAAAAATACTTTAAAGTATTTAAAGTCTAAAAATACTTTACCTGTATTTCTGCTTCATATTGTTAATTCACTCCATTCCTACCCACACTGAGCAGTCCCCATAATATTTTGAATATCTGAGAAGATTATAGGTACTGGATATGTCTAATTATAGGTGTCTGAGAGCACAACATTCCTGGTAGAAAAATCATGATCTCTGATTAATGCATTTGCACTCATCTCTGCCTTCTGAGTTAGTGCTTTCTTCAGCCACAAGTGCAGCTGATGATTTGCAGTGATGAATGACAGGCAAATTTGTAAACAACACGATGATGATAAAATGTGAATTCAACAGGGCTTGAGTATGTTAATATCTGCTGGCAAATGCTGCTTTCTAAACTGATATTATTTAAAAAATAGATTTTAAGAGCTGAAATCACTTGAGGGAGTGTGGATGGTTTCACAAAATAATACGGCCATAGGGCATTACATGGAATAATTAAATGTTTAGGACACTTTTTAATATACTTGATGGCAACAAATATGTTCAGACAAGCTGTATGTACATGGATGCTTTTTGTATCTTTGTGAAGTAAATTCGGTGTCAGGAAACACAGAGCTGATATTTGAATATTCTCACTGCCACACTGGAAGCTGTTGTTTTGTAGTCTCTCGGGAATGTGGTGGCTCTTACAGGGAGAACACTAAGCTGGGCCAGCACAGTGGAAGAATTGCATTCCACTGCAGCACACTGGAACAAAATAAACCCTGTCCAACCCACTGGCAATACCACTGAAGGACAGGGGAAGCTCAGGGTGTGTAGCAGTTGTGTTTGTAAAACCGACCAAACAACAAAACCTTCCCCAAAACCCACAAACCAAAAAATCCTCCAACCCCACAACAAGGAGACCTCTTTTAGCCACCCTGTACAGCAGTTTCCAGGCAGGATGGAGTGGCCGTTTTCCACAGTGATGTGGATTTTGTGACCCTCATGGCTTTAGATTGCCCGTGTGGTGGCTCTTCTCCATCTGCTCCCTGCCCCTCTGTTCCCCAGGAGAATCCTGGGGAGTTGGACAGACCATGTTTTTTAACCAGAACTGATACCTCAGGCATCTTCCAAGTGGATTTTGGGTTCTTGTATTTTCCAAACCTTATTGGGGAGTGGACTCCCTGCAGGGCTGCCTGGATCTGTGTTGGGTTAAAATGAGCTGATGTGAGTCCACGTGAGATGGAGCCCTTCAACCCCCTGTTACAGATCGCTGGAAGTTACTTGGTTCAGTCTGAGGTTTGTTCCCCTCTACCTCAGAGGTCGGGTGTGCATTGCAGACACCACTGATTCATTGAAAGTCACGGAATGTAGCTCTCCAGACTGTATTTTTGATTTCCTAAGTGTTCAGAACAATGTGTTAAAGGTCTCTCTCTTATTCTGTAATGTAGCGGTGCACGGTGTTGTCAGTCACCTTTTATCATGGCTAGATAGATTCTTCCCCTTAATTGCCATGACAAATTCATTTGCAAAACCTCTGAGGTGGATTGTTGACTTTCTGCATTGGAAGGAAGGTGGCCTTTCTGACCAAGCACTAAAAACAATCCGAGTCCACAAAATCTTGAGTGTTATTAGTGTCAAAGTCAGCTCTGTACTTGTCATAATATTGTGTTCTGTAATTCTGTGCTTTGGGTAAATGGGTCACTAGATAAGATTGACAACAGCCTCAGCAATGAAAGGTTTTAAGCTGGAAACTGGATGAGAAAGCAGAGCAATTTCTTTCAAGAGAAATTACACTGATGTTATTTGTTATTGCTGCAGTTAGAGATCTGTCAGTGTTTCCAATTTAAAACCTTGCTTTCTAGAAGACTAAAAACATGTATTTCAAGGCAGAACTTTTAATGCAAAGACCTTTTTTCCCCTGCCATCTCTCTTATGTGAAGTTTGGTCATAATTTCTTATTGCTCTGGGAGCAGCAGGAAAATATTGGTGGTGGATGGTTTTCCTATGTTCTCCAAAATGGAGAAACTGGTCTGGCCAGACTATACTGGTGTGGTGACATTCCTAATACTTTCTGAATTGAGAACCAGTACATGATCACTGATCAGCACAGGTCTCCTCCCTGTACCTGGTAAGTGCCCAAGTCATATAAAAAACAAACCAAAACCACCCCATCTTCAGACATACCCTGAAACTTCCTATTTAAAGAACATGAAATTTTAAAAAAATGCTATTGAGAAAAGATAACCCAGTATTTCTTTCCGTAAACTACTCAACTGTCCTTGGAAGTGAAAAGGCACAAAATACTTTCTAGTGTGTTTTTCTGTGTTAGCTGTATGAGGTAGATACAAATATGGTGAGATGTTCAGATTCAAGTACCTCTTGGGGTATTTTGGTAGCTTCCTGACAGGTGAAACTGGGCTTTTCCACATCTTTCCACTGCTTGCTAGAGGCAGTCTCAAAGTGTTCATTGGTAACACTTGAGTATCTTTATAACAATTAAAAAAGTGCATATTGGCAGCATGGAAGTGACAATTTTGAGATGTGCTTTGTTTGCAGGGGTTAATTTATATTTGACCTACGGCTGTTTGGTTTTGGAGTTTCTTTTCCTGCTGTACTATTTTGCCAGGCTCCTCATGTGACAACCTGTCAGCTCGAGAATTCCAGAGTTAGTATGGGCTGGTGTTTTGGACACAGTGAAGGGAACAAGACAAAACAGGGAGTGTACAGAAGAGATTGTAGCAGTGAGAGTCATGCTCTCAGCTTCCCCAGCCATCCAAGTTTATCTTGTTTATCCTTGTGCATTTCTGATGAAGAATTGAGAATGAAGAAAGAGAACTTGAGCGTAATTGTGTGGGTTTGGTTCTTTTCTTTGAAGCTCTGTGCCCTCCACATTGACCAGTGTGAAAACTAAAAGCATCTGCAAAACAGGTTTGTTTTAGCCCACAATTGTGTCACGGCTTGCAAAATCTTGCAGAATGTGAACAAAATAAATCCTGAGTGCAAGAAAAGTCAGTAGTTGGAAAACTGCCCTTTGTCAATTGTCTGCAGTTTCTCACCTTGCTGTTGCCTAAACCTGTTAGTGATGGTGAGTTTGGAGTACGTGAAACAAAAAAAAGCAGCTGTGAGCACACTGGCACCGTGCATGGTTACAAATTCAGAGTTGGTGGTGTCACAGTGAAGGAAAGACTCCCACTGCTTGTACAGCAGTGAAAGGGTGCATGGTTTGGTGCCTCTGAGGGACCTGGAATGTCAGAAAGACTTTGTCACAGTGTGTGATGCCTCCCTCTGAAAGCTCTGCCGTGCAGAGGGGACACAGGTATGCCTGACTTAGGTTTCCATGGAGATTTCTTGTCCCTCATTACCATAGGTGGATTTTGCACAGAGTTTTTCTTTGCCTAACCTTCTCTAGTTTCCTTTTCTGTTTTGTTTGGGGNGTGTTATTTTTAACTGTCTCCTGTCGCCTTTAACTGTATTAGCAAGGGCAACACTATACTACTTTTCCTTTTTTAAAATCGCAGAAGATGCATTTCTTGTTGCAGAAGATGAACTAGGAGGTTGTTTGCTTTTTTTTTTTTTGAAATAAACAACCTAATGGCCTGGCTCTCACTCTCCTACATGACTTCCTTCTCGCCCATCCAAGGAGGCATTGACCCACCAGACATTTGCAATGGAGCCATAAAGTGCCATTGTATTTCTGCTTTTATGTGCTGTTATTGAACGTTAGTGAGCCTGAGTGCATGAGGTATGAGGGTGTATTAGGATGTGGTGACCAAGCATATGTGGATAATTTGACTGTGCAGTAAAAAAAACAGTTGTGTCTTTAGGTGAGAGAACTGNCCTGAGCCAACATGGTTATCCCTGATCAGCCTGGGCAAGGCTCAGGTTCAACCTCAGCTCACAGAACCGAAAGAGAGCAAATAATGCAAAAAGAAAAGTTCAATTTTAGATATGTGTCATCAAACTTGGATACAAGTTTAAGCTTCAATGGCAGAGAGGTTTCTGTCTCTTTCAACAAATATTACACTAGGCTGTTAGACTGTACACTGGCTAATGTTGGTTTTATTAATTAAGCTCATTGGATAGCCTGACCCATAAATGTATTTCTTCTAACTTGGGCTTAATTTTCAAAAAGCATCCATAAAAAATTGGAAAGTGTCGGTGATACCATATCTGAGGAACTAAAATTCTTATTTGCACACGTGCATGGACAAAATGGGGAAATATGACATCATACTGCAGTAATTCAACAAGAGAATAACAACACTGGCAGCCAAGTATGAGATTACTTAGCAGGCGTAGTGAAGCTGGTGGTGGAGAATTTCTGAATTTTATCTTTTATTCTGAACTGTGATCTACTCTGACACCGTAGTCAGCCTGGATTAGAAATTCTTGACTGTTTTAGAAGAGCAGCAGTCCTTCAGTGCTGAAGTAGTTGGTTCTATTACTGTTAACCATAACATTTAAGCACTCATGTACTGAGAGGTTTGTTGAAATGTTTTTCTTCATGGCCTTGTGAGACTGACAGTCATTGCCTTTCTTGTACTTGCACATAAAATGACTTAGAAAAGTGAATTATCTTTAGGTAATTGCATATGGAAAGGGCAAAACTGGTATTATAGCAAAAAGCTTTGTGATCCTGAGCTCTTGGCTTTTCCTGCAAGTATTTTGCTTTGTCTTTTAGAGTGTGAAACAAAAATGGTGATAAAAATCAGACCCAAGATGGGGCTCATGCTTATGGAACTATGGTTTCAAGAATGGGCCTTTTTTATTTGGTTAAGAGTGTTACTTTTACTACCTAACATGAATATTAAATGCAAGGTGCTACTCCTGACCTGAGCCTAACGAGGTGAAAATATTATGTTCTATAAAAATAAAAGGTTTATGATCACCAAATTATTTTGACGTATCTGTGAAACAGCAGCTACCCAGGAAGGACCACACAATATCCATGCTATTAAAGCTCAAAACAGTCTAATCAATTCCAAAAGTTCAATTTCTGTTCCTAAAGGCTGCTTCCATAATGAATTAAGGGAGGCATATCAAATGTAATAATGCATTATTATGAAGGTTTCAGTAAACTTGCCAAATGTCAGGCTGCTGGTCCAGTCATGGTGCATTAACTGCTGTGATTAAAGCTGAGCTGTCCTCAGAGCTCACCTGGCTTTGGGCATTGACCTGCAATATCCTGCCTGTGGCAGGAGGGAAGTGCACTACAACGGTTACACTGAGCAGTC
>VYZR01121509.1:13287-27967 GCA_013400675.1 Oxylabes madagascariensis
GAAGCCAGAGAGGGAGCTTCAGCTGGAACTTTTTTAAACAGATGTCTCATCATTGGATTTCCATTTTAATTATTATTCATAATAAAAAAAATCATAAAATGCTAAAAGACTCACTTAAAAACCTACGTAGATCACCAATTACACACAGACCCTATTGATTATAGGGTTACTTTTGGTCGCAGACTTATTCATACCTCCTACACATACCTGATGTTTTGCATCAAGACTAGCAGAGGAGTCATGTATTGAAACTGTGGGTGCAAGTCCAGAGAAGGGCCAGGAAGTTGGTAAGAGGGCAGCAGCACCTCCCCTAAGAAGGTAGGTGAAGAAAGTTTGGGCTGTTCAGCCTGGAAGAAGAGAAGGTTCAGAGATTCACAGATTGACACAATATTCTGAGTTGGAAGTGACCCACAAGGATCATTGGGTTTGAATGGAGAACATAGCAATCTTCCAATATCTGGGAAGCTAGATAGAGACTCTTCATCAGGAACTGTAGTTACAGAACAAGGAGTAAAGAGGTAACTGGAAGAGGGGAGATTTAGACTAGATATTAGGAGGAGATTCATTACTGGGAGGGTGATGAGACCCTGGAACAGGTTGCCCAGAGAGGCTGTGGATAAGCAAACCCTGGCAATGTTCAAGGCCAGCTTATACAAGGCCTTAAGGAACCTGATCTAGTAGGAGGTGTTCCTGGCCATGGCAGGGACAGTTGGGACTAGATGATCTTTAAAGTCCCTTCCAATCCTTTTTGCAGGATTCTGTGATTCTATGAGTTTTTGAGAATGTATCATCAAGTAAGAGACAGGGGGCATAACCCCTCTTGGGTGAATAGTAAAAAAATCCAAAGAAAGATACTACAAAGCACAAAAGCTACTTAGAGATTGAGTGCCTCAATCCCACTTTCAGTGATGATTCACCATGGACCCACCAAAGTCAGAGTCTCTCTGATAGCACCAGTGTGATTGCAAGGTGATGCAGTAGTGTCTGTTTGTCTGTGGAGTTTTTGTCATTCACACTGCAGCTGTACCTGCTAATGTTCCATATGCATATTGGAAAATGTCTCTTTTTGTCTCTTGAACTTCGGAAAAGAACCTCAAAGACCTCCCAGAAAAGGGGAATGTTTATTTTGAGACTGCTTTAATTTACTTTATATTGAATATTGCCTTGAAACAAAACCTCAGATCCAAAACCCCATAAATTTTGGTAAGAAGGCTAAAATCTCAATTTATATTCAAGTTCTGTGGTTTGGATCCATCCCTATTTCATATTTCCTGGAACAAAAGACTTGGCTTCTTTCACTTTCTTCTGGAAAATGACTACTTTGTCCCTGGTAGTCCCTGAAAAAAAAGATTCAGTTTTAGTTAATCTGCAGGAAGCCAAAGATTTGTTTCTTTCCACTATGCAGAAGAAAAGGAACTATTTTTATTTTACATCTTGAAGCTAAGAAACCTTTCTGTCTTATGTTTTGAAGAGGCAAAATCAATGGTGAGTGTAATTCCCTTGAAAAAATGAAAACTGCACATAGAAAAATTTCCTGGACACAGGCTGAACAAAATAGTAGAGAAAACCTGTTGAATATAAGGACAGCTTGATCCCTAGTCATTGTTCATGACAAAAAAGTCAGCTAAACTGTATACACTGCATGGAAAGTCCTCTATGGGTCATCCATATGTATCTGATGAAACAGAGGAAGGGAAATTATTCCAAAATGGAATATAACACAGTGAAAATGCAAGTGTATCATACCTATTCAAATGACACTCTACTTGGAAGACTAAACCATCAAGACAGAATAAACAGCTTCACTTTTATCTACCCTTGTCAGGTAGTAAACTAGAAAATTCTGTGTTTTGCATTAAGGCTGCATAAGCATGTGACTTCCAGGACAATAACCAGGAATTTGAAATTAGTAATGTAAAGAAAGAAAAATTCTATTTAATAATGTTGTTTCAAAAACAACAACTCCATCCAAATGAGAAAAAAAGCTGAAATCTCTAATGGATGAACTAAGCAGAAGAGATGTCTCTAATTGTAACTCTTATTCAAAGCAGTATTTGAGAACAAGGATTAAATTTTCTCAGTGCAGGCATAAAGGGCACAGAATCTACTCATGAAAACAAAGACATCAAACTAAATAAAAACTACAACAGGCAAGAAGATCAAGCCTAGGTACTAGGTTTACCTATTACCTCCACAGAGAAACACAATAATTTTTTGCAAAAGGGGGATGGAAACTTCTAATGTTGTTGTCCCATGCAAGTGATTGTGGGAACAGGAATGTCTAGCTGGCTGAAAGGCATCCAGACACTGAACCAGAAGCAACAGCATTGCCAAAACCCAACCTTGTATCCCACCATATCTGTCATGCTGAGAAGGGAGGCTCTATTATAACTGAGGCATAGTGTTAAATCGTGTCTAATCTGAGTCAGTACCTTGTCTGGCAGTTTGCAGTTGGCTCTTATCAGATCAGGTGCTGCTCCACTTCCCACTGATTCAAGCCATATGCAAGCAGTTTAAATTCCATCCTAGGGCCTGTGATTAGTGTTTCCACTCATCTGGTTATAGACCTACAGAGATGCTTTAAAAATGGGAAATGGTTTTTAGAAACAATCAAGGAAATTAAGAAGTGTGTTTCTGAATCTGAAAATTTACCTGACATCAGTGATTCAAGAAATCTCCATCTATCTCTAAAAATACTTTAATTCTCAGTGCAAAATAATAATGTTTACTTTTTGTTTGTTTAGAGCCTATCACAATAACAAATAAAAATAATGCTTTTTTGTTCATTTTGTATGAAGTATTTGGTTTAGAGCGTAACTGCTTACATCTCAAAAAAGTAATAAATGAAAGATTATTCCCTGCAGGTGAACTAAAGTCTTATCGTAGTAAAACATTTCAGCATATGCTTAAGTTAGTTTATATTTAACAGATCCTCTAAATACAACCCAGGAACTAGATGGACCATCTTCCAGGTCGGTTTATGCCTCTGGAGTCTCTGAATGACAAAGAAAACCTACTGAAAGACCTCAACTGAATTCATTGAATTGTCCTGGCTCCATGCAAGGCAAGAAGCTTCCACCCTTGGTATGTCCTTCCCCATCTATTGGTACAGAACTCTTTCCAGCTTCTACTGAGCTCACTGAAAGTCCTGTGATTCATTTCATCACGAGCAGGAGCCAGACAGAAATATGGTCTGTTTGATGAAAATGCAATGCATATGTTAAAACAAAGTAGGATCACATCTGCATTTTGTCTGCATGCTAAACAATAATGTGATTTTTTTAGTGCTGTCTTTGAGAAAAAAAAAAAAAATGTTCTTTCCAAAGGAAACTTGGCAACAGTAAAATCTAGATGTAAAATTTAGTGGTTTAAAATTTTAGGCCACCAGCATTGATTTAACAGGCTAAAAAGGTTTTCTTGCTCTAGGAAAGTCCATGCAGACTGATAGTTTTTCTTTTCCTTCAAATCTTGGATTAAAAAAAAAAAAGTAATTTAAATCAAATATTTCAAGTGCCAACTTGGAACAAATTTCTGTAGCCAACTGCAGATTTCAATGGGCAAGCAGACTTCCACTATGATAAAATCACAAATCATGGAAACAATAATTCTGCCTCTATGTAAAGACAGGCAAACAGACCAACATACAGAAAGTGCCTATCTCTCAAATACATTCAGATATTTGCCTTTATAAAGGAAGATATCATCACTCTTGAGGGGCATAGCCATAAGTGAATCATCGGGTATCTCTCTCGCATATGAAGATAGATGGCATATTGGTCTAAAGATGTGGCTTTTGTCTCATTTTCTCTCTCTCTGTGAGGGAGACTCATTTACAGCAAGGATTTATTCACCACTGCAGTATAAATGAGGGTTACAGCCATACACATGTATGTGTGTGTGTGAATATCTATTCACTACTCATAGTGATCGTGATGAAACCACTACGTTCTAAATACAGATGGGGAAGTGTGTGACCATTAAAAACAAAAATCTGTGAATACTTTCTGGTTGATTATCTTCTGACTTTTGTTGTTTGTGCAAAAGCCTTTGCTATGGATGCTGTCATTCTTACTATGTTATTGTTAGTGGTTCAGTGTTCTCATTGGTTGAATTATTCTATAGTACGTCATATAACTGAATTGGAAGGGTGGATTTCAGAAATATCCCTCAGTTTCTGGGAAACAAAGAAATCTAGGAGACACTGATTACAGCCTGTAGAATAGTTTATCCAAATACAAACATAACAAACAGAAAGAAACTTCAGAAATCAACAATGTGTGAACTTTAGGGTATTTCGGACTGTTTTTATTGTGGGGTTTTGTTCTTATCATTTTTTTGCAATTTAACAGCCATGGCCTATTTTTAAAAGAACAGATTGGTGATGATGTAAACTAGATAGTTGTCTCCACATGCTCCAGATAATTTGAGAGGACAGTCACACCTTCAGTTGTTTTCTTATGGCTACTTTTTAAACAACTCATACTATCTTAATCCAATTCAACTCCAATGAGAACAACAGATTTTAATTTTTTTTCCCATTTTTATGTATTTTTTGACACAGACATTGCCTAGGCTTTCAATTTCTTCATTCTGGTGTACTCTACTTTCCCTAGCTTGCTTTTACATAATGCAGGGCATGCAATGATCAGGGTACTTCAGCCCCTGCTTAACTTCACTTCTATCCCTAATGCTATGGATGGAATTCACATGGTTAAAATTAGGTATGTTAGTAAATCATCTGTCTGGATCGAGGCAGTGAAGAATAAGAATAACTTTTTTAATAGAAGAGCTAATGTTCATCAAGTGCAAAGCATCATAGGGAGGCTTGAAGTATAGAAGATAGAATGTGCATGATTTTTAAGATGCCCAAATTTTAGGAATTCAGGTTAAGGTTTCCATGGTGATGCTATCTTCATCTACTTCCTTATGAACTTGGGTCTCTGCTGAGTTCCACCCACATAAAAGGATAGAACAGGGTCAAAGGTTTTCTGTGCATTTCCAAGTAAATTGCAACAGGAGGAATGACACTGTTCAACTTAAGTGTTTTGTATCTTAACAAGTCAAAGAATTAGTTCTTCTTTAATGTTCCCTTCTTTTCCTTAGTGTTCACTTCTCAAAGGAAAACCCTGATTCAAAAGTGTGAATTGGAAAAAAATAACATATTTTATGCAAGACATATCCTTTAATACAGGCAACACGAGCTCAGTGTAAGCTACAGTGAGCAGAAAGGAGGCTTATGCCACTTCTGCAGCAGGACAGTCCTGAGGATTGTCCAAACAAACCTTTGTCCAGTTGTTTAAATTTGAAGCTAATTACCCATGGCCCTAAGACTCCCTGGAGAATGGTAAATCTCTGGCTCCTTTCTTGGCCTGCCTGCCTCACCTGCTAGTCCCCTAGTCAGAAGAATGCAACCTAGCAGTTTGAACTGCTGGAGTAGTACAAAGAGAGTGGTATAATTTAAGATCTGTGGTGACAATTTAAACCACAGATCTTTAGTTCAAGGAAAAGTAAGTCAGCCTTTAGGAACATGCCAACCCACTCTGCACCTCACTTTGATTTTCTCATTTCCTCTGCTACATGAAACATAAGCTTCTTGCTTCCACTTTTCATTGTCTTTGAGGCCTCTCTCTGCCTATTCAACCTCAGTTCCCAGCACTTGATGTCAGCCTCTGCTGGCTCTGGTTGTGGGCATCCTTTGCCCACTTGTTACATTTGCAAACAAGTCCCTTTGGGTTACCTTCCATGCCTCTGCAACTCACATATGAGAATAATTTCCAATAAACATTTGCAAAACCCCTTTACTGTCCTCTGTCTTATTCCTCTCTAAAACTCTACCAGTGAACAGCTTTAAATCAGCCAGACTGGTGGTGTGTTAATGCAACCACCTGTTATACCACTCAGTTTTGGTTTGTTTTTTCTTCATACTTGCTTACACCCTTTTACACTGTATCTGTCTCTTACTATGATTATAATGTCCTTGGAAGCCAACATCTAATATAATAGAATCTTAATCTATGCCTAGTACAAACTCTGGGGTAACAGCATAAAAATGAATGAGGCAGTTATGCAGGAAATGTGCATCGTCATGAAATGATATCAGCTGTGATAGCATTGTCACAAAATGCAATCACTGCATAAAATACTGATCTGACTGTCTGACCAAAGCTCTTTGACCTCAGTGAAACACAGGAAATTGACTTTTGCCATTAAATCTTCAGATAGACACATGCTGTTAAGAATTTTTTTTCTCCACTAACAATGATCAGAAACCTCCCTTTTTGAAGTGATTTTGATAGTATCATTACCTGTTGGCCTGTTAATATCATTACCTGTCTGATCTAGCCTTCATTTTCATTTCTCACCTACTTGTTCTGCAGTGCAGACTTATATGCGTGTTTACGTACTGCCAAAAATATTTACCACTGCTGTCAATAATGAATAATTATTGACAGTGAGAATATTACAGGAAGTACTTTGAATGAATGAATCTATAAAATAGAGGCGGTTATGCTGGTGAATAATCAAGAGTGTTTTACATTAATCAGGTTATCTGAAGCAAAGCAAACAATCCTTTTAGAGATACTGCTGTACAATAGAGGCTGGCCAAAACCAGCTTTGGACTTCAAAAATGCCCACTCATGTTTAGACTGAATATTCAACATTTCCTATTCTCTGTTTAAAAAATATAAATAACCGTTTGGAGGAAAATTCTTCCTAGTAACATGCATATCTCAAACTGGAAAAACAAGAAACATTTTTGGGAAGTGACAAATGCTCTGTGATATGACCGTGCTGCTTCTGTTAACCCATTAGTGGGTTTTCAAATTTTTTTGTTCGTTTTACAAGAAGCTCAGGGAGCCCAGTACATTAGAACATCTTTCTCCTTTTCCTTCCCAATGCCTCTTTCTATTTTTCCTCCAAAAGCTCAGGACTCGGCTGGCATACCCTGGACATTAACTTAAATCACCTTTTGACAGTCTCCTCATCATGGACAGGGCTGTTCTTTTTAAAAAGCAAAACTCGCAGTCAATTTAAAGACCGCAAGCTGTGGCCCGGGTTTCACGAGAAGCATCGGGCTTTCCCAGGTGCGAGAAGGGGTTCAGAGAAAGTTCAGTTGCTCACAGCAATACTGAAAAACGGAGAGGAGCGAGAAAGAAGAGGTCTCCCCCCGCCCCACACGCACATCTGTCCCCGCCGTGCCTCCCCCTCGCCCCACGGCTCTGCAGACCGTACCCCGAGCACATCGAATAAGGAGGACCCGGCGCGGTGGGCGCAACATGCACTCGCGGGAGGGAAGGGAGGGGAAGGGAANGCGGCTCCGCGCTCCTAAGGGCTGCGCCTCCGCCGGGAAAGTCGACCTTGTCCGCTCGCCTCCTGCGCTCTCATTGGAATGACCTCACCGGGATTTTTCCCCCCCCTCTCCTTGTTTCTCTCCCCCTTCTCTTCCAGGGCTGGGGGCGGGGGGTAGAGGAGCGCGGCGAGCCCAGCCCGGCTATACTTATGTATGAATGCGGACCCAATGCACGGGCAGGGCGCACGGCAGCCCCGCCCCGGGCCACAAGGCTCGGCACCTGCCCCGGTCCTCCCCCGGCACGGCGCTCCGCACCTCCGCCGTCCCGAGCCGGCCGGGCTGGCGGCGGGGAGCGGGAGCCCGTGCCCGCCGCGGGCGGGCCCCCGAGANAGTACATTAGAACATCTTTCTCCTTTTCCTTCCCAATGCCTCTTTCTATTTTTCCTCCAAAAGCTCAGGACTCGGCTGGCATACCCTTGACATTAACTTAAATCACCTTTTGACAGTCTCCTCATCATGGACAGGGCTGTTCTTTTTAAAAAGCAAAACTCGCAGTCAATTTAAAGACCGCAAGCTGTGGCCCGGGTTTCACGAGAAGCATCGGGCTTTCCCAGGTGCGAGAAGGGGTTCAGAGAAAGTTCAGTTGCTCACAGCAATACTGAAAAACGGAGAGGAGCGAGAAAGAAGAGGTCTCCCCCCGCCCCACACGCACATCTGTCCCCGCCGTGCCTCCCCCTCGCCCCACGGCTCTGCAGACCGTACCCCGAGCACATCGAATAAGGAGGACCCGGCGCGGTGGGCGCAACATGCACTCGCGGGAGGGAAGGGAGGGGAAGGGAAAAGGGGATGCCTTCGCACGGTCTGATCATCACCATAAAGAGTTAAAGAGAGAGTGAAATGGCTAACGTACACACACCCCGCTCCATACCGGAGAAGAGTCTCCCAGCTGAGGTTTTTGCTCTGTGAGGACCAGGCTGAAACTGACCGCCCCCACGGCCACGCTGGACACCCCTAACCCTATCTCCAGCACGGAGAGCACCAGGAGGCTCCCGATGATCTGGCTGCTGGTGCACATCCTCCCTCGGTCATCCTTCCTTCCCGATCAGCCGGGGAAACCGCGCATCCTCCTCCTCCTTCTCCTCGGGCGCTCCCGCGGCCCCAAGTCGCCCCCAAACTTTTCTTCCTTCGCCGGCAGCCGGGGCGGAGCGGCGCATCCGCGGCCGCCGGGCGCTGCCCAGGGACGGCGGGGCGGCCCCGGCGCCGCCGGGCCCCGNTGAGAGGTGACCCTCCTCGGAGTGGGGGTCCGCAGGCCTCCCTCCTCCCAGGGGCTGCTGCCAAAATTCGGGAGGAAGCCCGTCTTCCACTTGTATTAGTTAAAGGGCTGGAGTATGCTGTGTCTCACCACTGCAAAACTCTGGTCTTCTGCAAAACCCTCGTCTTCTGCAAACCCCCGGTCTAAAAAGGAAAAAAACTGCCGAAACAGGCGATTTCTGTAGCCATTCCTGTCCCTCGCAATGGCCAGAAATGTATCTGTCCCAAAGCAAATAAGCAATAAAACAAAATAGAACAAGAGATTCAGGGCTGCTACTTGAGCCATGCTGGATTGCTTGGTACCAATCTTTATTACTGTGCCTGAGATACAGAAAAGCTTTGCCACTCTGACTACGGTTTTACAATCCAGATGTGTTGCACAACATGGTAACACATAGACACTCAGTCTAGCATCTTGGCTTTCCTAAATATGGATCACCAATGTCTGGATATTTATCTTAACAAGGGGACAAAACAATTATATAGACAATTATATCTCCCAAATCTATACCAGGATTCAAAAATATTGGTTTCCTCCAAAATTTACTTATTTCCTCTATATACATGCTATTTTTTTATTCTTAAATGAAATCTTTCCTTTTATCAAAAATTCTGCAATTCTTAACCTGTATATAAATCCTACACTCAGATGTCAGAATCCAGAATTGCAGTCTAGACTTGTCCAGTATTTTATGGTGCAACTTGGTTGCAAGAGCATAGGATTAACAAGGTCCTGACTGAATAATTTTCTTTGGACTTCACAATCTGTCTTGTGTTTTGAAAATAAGTATTATATACACTTGAGAAAATTGCATCCACCATTACAGGCCAGAGTTTGGTTCTCATTTAGTTCTCATTTGAGAAGAAATCTTCAATACTTAACTGCGGTGAGTGAAGACAGACTGGCATCAAAGTCTGTCACCTTACCATGTTTATGCTTTTTAAGTATCCAAGAGTAAGAGGTCCTAAGACAGGATCTTAATGCTTTCTAGTTTAAAACTTCATCTGTTTCCTATTTTCTCACACTTTTCCCACTTCACAGAAGCAGAACAGTTGACTACATCTAAAAGAAAGCTCTGTTATAGTTAAAGCTGAATTGCCCCTTTTCATCTCTTATGTTTTAAATGGTACCTGACATCTCTTATCATCAAAAATCAAGGCACAGCATAAAAGTTCCTAAGCTACTATACTTATGTAGGAGGATGGAGAAAGCACAGATTTTCAAGTACCCACATGGGTGTAGGAAGGTGTTTCTGCAATGACAGTATCCTTATTATGTCAGATTGTTATAAACGCTGAAGTGTGCTAAGGTGCAATGATTTTACTGCTCCGAGTATATTTTACCAGATCTTTAAAATCCAGTGGTGATAAGAGGAGAATTGCATAATGACAAATATAATTAATATATTTAATGCTTGCAGCCAGATAGAGAGCCTGTCACATCAGAATAGAGCTCATGTGACAGAAATAAGATTTCCATAAACAGCTTGTTTTATGTAACATTTCCACTTCAGTCATAATAAGCTGTCAGAAAGATGGAGGGAAAGAGACCTTGTGAAAAGTGTGCCCTAGATGGAGATCACTTCATGCAACAGTTAATAAAACAGAGATATAAAACTGAAGTCCAACAGCAGGAGAGGAAGTGCCCTGGGTGCCTGCTTTCTAATCAGCAGGCTACAGAGAGGTGAACAGCTAAGCAAGACCTCAGCCAGAGTAACTAAATGCTCAGGAGGAGCACCCTTTCAAGACAGGGAGGATATGTAGAGTTCTAATCACTACCTTTTTGAAATTAAAAGATACAGTCTTTGTCAATGTAGCTTGTGTTTATTTGTACTATGGTGCTGCATCATCATTATGTGCTAATCTAGACAATTAACTTTACACATGGGACTATTCATGCATACATTTCAGCACATGCTTACATCTTTGCAACATTAAGTTATTTAACTGCTTGCTGTCTCAACTGTCTGGTTTTGAAATGTTTCCTGTTTTTGTGATTCCAATAACAAAAATATTATGATGAAAGGGAGTAAAAAGGGAAAAAAAAGGAAAAAAAATCATTCAATATGCAGGCACATTTTCATTATAACTGCAGAAAGTTAAATACTAAAATCCCATCTCCAAAGTAAAATTAATTAGAGTCATGAGGGCTTTGGATCTTTTAATTTAAACTGTTGGATTCATGAACAAAAGACATCAATCTTATTCTTCTTTACTTTGAAGGAAAACTTTTTTCTCTCTCTTTTTTGTCATTGGAGAGTTTAAAAATGGTTCATGACGAAAAAAATTCTAGTCACACAGCAGGATGAAGGGTAATTGGATGACATAGTACTGGCAATGAAGAAGAAGAAATCAGAGCACAGAGATCATTTATACTTAGCCCCTTTTACTTGTCTCTGATGACCAAGAGACCCTAAGAAGGTTATAGCCTCTACATTGGAAATTATCAGCTTTGTGTAACACTTTGGAACATGTATTCATAGCTGAATACACTCTGTTCAAGTGGTTCAGTTTATTGATTTCCTAATTCCATGTGTCTCTAAAACAATACTGTAAAAATTTTTATTATGAGTAAGAACTGGGCCTATAGCATTAAATCAGAACTCAGGCCACTGAATCCAATTCAGCCTAGGAAACTGTGAATAAAATTTAAACTGTACACCATCCTGTGGCTTCTTAGAGGATGAGAAACAAGTTGGTACAGCCCAAGAGGGGAGATACTCCCTAAATCTTAGTGTTACTAATATGCAGGTATAAGGTAGCAGTTTTGGACAAATAAACATAACTTCGAATGATCTTGGAAGCTGGATTACTCTTTCGCTTTATGGATTTATTTTCTAGTCAGCACCAAGGCATATCAGTTGTGCTATCTTGGAATATTTGACATAGATCAAATGACTTCTACCAGGATGTTCTCCGGGAAATGGCAAAAATTCAGCCTCAAGGGCAGCTTGCAAATCCTCTTCTTTTCACAAGAACCTTATGCTTTCAACTAACTCTGCAGATTCCATTTCTTTACACTGTTTTGTCACCTGAATCCCTTCAACTCATTTCGACTGAAGCAAAATCAAGGAAAACCAGTACTCTGACAAACAGCCTTTAAGTGTTTGGGGTGACACACTGCCTTGGATTCTATGAAGAGTTGCCTGTTAATTTCATTCTAAAACCAGCTGTATCTATTGCATCCTATCTATAGAAATGTGTACAAAACAGCCTTTAGACCATTCTTTTTTTTTTTTTTTTTTTCAGAATCAACTCTTAGTAAATTTTATGCCTTCGTTTGTTCATACTCTAAATTAGTATGTGCTGGTGTTCTAAAATGGGAAGAAAACGCCATGTAAAACTTGTACAGGAAAAGATAAGGGAATGTCATTGATTTTGTCTGTTCAAAGTTCAATACACAGGCAAACTTTCTGCTGAATGAGTAGCTCAGGCCCAGCAGAGCTAGGATCTGTGTCACTGAAGTGATTGTTAAGCTTGTTAGGTCACAACTGTTATTCTTCGATCAAGCATTAAGGCATTGGCACACACACAAAAGAATCTGATGACATAATCTGAGAGTACTTGGCACAAAATTGCATTCTCACCCTTACTTCGTACAGTTACAGAAAGTTATTCCATAACTCTATAGTACATCTT
Organism: Oxylabes madagascariensis; assembly: GCA_013400675.1. NCBI lineage: Eukaryota > Metazoa > Chordata > Aves > Passeriformes > Timaliidae > Oxylabes > Oxylabes madagascariensis. The sequence goes on from VYZR01121509.1 coordinate 25,529, forward strand.
ATAGCTCCACTCCTGAAGTTGTGGAGCCATGGAGAGGTGTTAGAGAGGATCAGCGTGATCTGTTGTAGACGATCAGCGTATAGCATCTTGCCAAAGAGAAAAGCCATCGCCATGGACTGCCTTCTTGTACTGTACTCAACAAGTATTAAATCTACCAAGACAGCGAACATTTTGTTCTTTCAGATCATTTCTGAAACCTGCCCATAACCATGAAGAAATTGCACTTTTCAGTAATGCACTGCCATACTAGGTGTGAGCATAGAAAAGTTCCAGATACAGTTCCTAGCTATGCCACGAGTATCTCACTGACATCTTCTGAACACATCTCATTTTCATCTTGTCCTCTGCAATGAACTGAGTAGTTTTCAAGTGACATTCATGTCATCACTTCTGGCAAGAGTCTCCTCCAATTTACTCTGCTGTTTGGGAAAAATGATCCGAAATAAAAAAGGAACATAAATCCTTAATGCAAATAATTTATTTGATGCAATGACCAGGAAAAATCCTGACTTAGTTACATTATTTTTGTTTTATTATCTCAGTTGGTTAGAACATGGTGCTAGTAATACCAAGGTTGCAGGTTAGATCCCTGTATGGGCTACTCACTTAAGAGCTGGACTTGTGGGTCCCTTCCAATTCAGATTGTTCTGCGACTTTGTGATTAACCTTGGATGTCCAAAAAAAAGCGAAAGTGAGATAACATCATTATTGTCTTGCTATATAAACAGAATGTGTAAAACAGTCTCTTCAGGATAGTAAATTAACGTCTGCTTTGAATTGCATGACTTACATAACCTGACTGACATTCTGCCATCTTTCACTCTCTGGCCTTCCCGTTTTGGGGTAAGTTTCATATTCCAGAGAAGCCCATTAAATCAAGATTTAATTAAACCCTTCTGATCTGAATGCAGTCAAAATATTTTCTGACAATGAAGACTGTATTAAAGCATTCTCAAACCTAAAATGCTGTGAAACAGGTGTCTAACTAACACCTCAGTATGTTGTATATCTGCCATTGTATTTTATAATCCTGCAGCACTTTCAAGTAGTAAGGTTAGAAGGTGTCTTAAGAACGTCAGCCTTCGTACTGTACAGCACTCTAATGAGTTCAGATTTCACCTTATGAATGACACTTTTCTGAATGAGGGTGAATCTAACACATGTACAGCTAAATATGCACTGAATATGCTTTGCGGAATCAGAGTCATTACAGCTTCCATCATGTGGATTCCTAAAGCTCACATTTGCCTAAATGGGAGCACAGCCTGAATGAGGATTAAAACAGACCTGCACATGTTAAGTGGCCTGACAAACTACATGACTCCTGCATGAAAGGAATTTGTGCTGCTACAGTGACCAGGAATAGTGCCAACTCAGAAACTGGCACTTGAGAACCTCAGGACCAGTATCTGCTCCCATTTCTGGCATCCAATACACTGTAGAAAAAGGCAGAGTCCAAGCTCCAGCTGTTGCCTCCTCATAGTTTTTGGATGAGTCACGAAGGAGATAACAGCTGGTGGGAACCCTGTTAAAAGCCCTTATCTGAAGCCTCTTAGGATAGTTTTTCTGTTGAATAAGGAGTGTGGTTTTTTTCTCCATCACCAGCACTTTTAATTAGATCAGAATTTATCTCCCACTGAGTAATTTTTTTCTAGTGATGAGATACATTGTGTTGAAATAAGTCCTTGACCATGGGGCATCTGAGCTGTTACTTGAGAAGATTTGAAACAAGTTTTTCTTTTGTGGCATTGTTCTTTGCAAAACAATTGTTACAATTTTTGTGTCCAAGGTAGAGTACAGAAAAAACAAATTCATTAGCAGGCTAAAATCAAAACTAAAGTATTTAGGGACTAAAGTTCAATTATTCAAATTATTTCGATGTTAGGCAAATATAGGAATAAATGGTTAACAAAAAGATTTTCCTTGAACTGTACATGCCTCCATCATCCCCTTTTCTCTGCCAAACTGTAATAATATTTTTTATTAGAAACACACTTTATGAAGAAATTGAAGAAAGAGTCCAAAATAGTAAGCTCAGGGGGCATGGAGTTGAAAGAGTGATGTGTCAACATGCCTGGAATTCATGGTTTTTCTTGGACCATACATAGCAACTTGTTAGTTACTGTAACAAATGATTTTGTGGAAGATCTGTAGTCTGACCCAATTCCTTGTCTAGTTAATTAAAATCTTTCAACTGAATGAATTGTAAGTTGAATTGGGTATCACTGGGTTGTGGCTATTCATTGGTCAACATTTGCAAACAATTTTTACAGCTGAAAAAACACAGGGTATATTGCTAGACTGAAGTCCTGTTTCTTAAAGTCCATCTATAAAGCTCAGATTATTTTTTGCCAGTAATATCTGTAGATTGCTGACAATTTAGCAGCAGCAGACCCAGTCTGGCTGGGAAAGTTATCCAGTCACATCAGTGTCAGGGAA
>VYZR01121528.1:13595-25127 GCA_013400675.1 Oxylabes madagascariensis
CATTTATATTGATGGTAGAGGAAGGCACACGATAACTTTCAGAAATGGGTTTGCTATAATTTAGTCCTGTTTGCCCTTGTGCAGCACAAACAAGTAATAGTAAGTCTTGTTATTATTAAATATAATTGTAAAGATAAATGAAAATCTAGTGGGTTCCATGAAAAACTGCAATAATTTCTATGACTTCTTTTAGTAAAAAAAGAATTAATTAGTTTTGGCTCTAATTATGCTTTCCTCTAAAGATCTCTCTACTTCAATCTCAGAAATTCTTAGGTGGAACTGACACTTTTGGGAAGATGGTAATTAATTTACATACTACTTATATGATGGGAAAACAGAGGTAGAAGCCTGGTTTTCTTCCCATTTGTAATAAAAGAGGTAATTATAACAAGGAAAAAACCTACTCATTTTATTAATGTAAATGTATGCAAGCTCTTTATTTGTTTAATATTGTGAACTCTGGGAAATTTAATGGTGATATTTTGGAAAGATTTTTAAATGGTACTCTGTCTTTTTTCCGTGAGCTGTAGCAACTGACTAATACTGAAGACAGCCTGAGCAGGGACTTTATCATGGTAATGAGTGAAAAAATCACGACTCTCATGTAACAGAATATCTTCCAACAGAGGGCTCAATTCAGAGAAGCATCCAGCCTTATAATGTGGTTGCTCAGTAGCAAGAGTGATCTGTGGCAATGGGGATGACTCAAATGAGGCAATGTGATCTCCTGGGATGCTTTAGTCCCTTCTTTGCTCTCCTGAGGGCATCTGCATGTTCCTGGGAGCATGGGTGCTTGAGCTGGCAGTTTGTATCTGCTTTTTCCTGCAATCTTTAGATCCTCCTGCAGTCACATTGTTCATGTTGGCAAAACAGATCTAGCGGTGTCTCTGCACACTTGTTTGATTGTGGTGATAGCCTTGACAACCCCCAGGGTGTTGCGAATCACCGTAGGAAAGACTTTGTGTTTGGACACTCTTGAAGAGGAACTTCTGTTGTTCCAAACCTTGTGTGTTTGACCTCATACTTCAGCACAAATAAGTATAGACATTTTGGGATATGTTTGGCATCTAGAATCTCCAGTCATAGCTTGTTGTGATTTCTCTTTCCTATGTACCTTCTTTTCTCTTGGTATCAGGCAGCCCGAGACTGAGATTCATATCACATGGTGAGCATGTTGAAGTGCTGCTTTGCTTCTGAAAGTCCTGGTTCCTTGTCTGCTTCTTCACATCTCCATGTTGTTACACCTTCTTGGGTTTTTCCTGTTTGTTTGTGGTTTTTGTTTGTTTGTTTTCTGTCTCAAATTTGATACTCATTCAAGCCACTTGAGATCACCAACCTGGTAGAAAAAATAATCTGACAAAATCAATTATAAAGTTTGGCAGTTGATTCCTGGATTGATTCCTGGAGTCAGGGTCACATTCATTACAANATTTCCCGAATCCCGGATTATTGCCCCATAAACCCCGGAGATCAGAGCTTTCCTCTCCCCTTTCATCTCCCGTTTGCTTTGGACATTCCCTCGTGGTAAACAGATGTGCCACCAGATTTCATGGAGAAGTAAAATAGGTTAGAGTTAAATTATGGAATTGTTTACATGAAATATCACAGACTGCTTTGGACTTTCATTTATACAAAAAGAAATCGTTTTTACAGAAATAAGGAATGATTGAAGTAGTATCTTCTGTAATTCATTGGAATTATTATTTTAGCAATAATTGCTTATTAAAAAATGCCTTTATCCAGGGCACAAATAGTTAGGTGCCTTGATAAAAAGGAAAAAAAGGAAAGAAGGAAAAAAAGTACTACCAATCTCCAAATAGTGACTTCTATATCTAACTCTCCTGTGACTAAACAAAAATGTAAAAAATTACCAATCCTATCTCATATCATGCAGAAACATATGCTGGAGCCAGGGTGTAAGGTATGTGAAAGGTGACCATCAGGTGTTTTGAGTGTGATGAACAGGGGCACCAGCAGCTCTGGATTTAATGATTTTGCTCTTAAATGTGAGTATATATGATTTTATAGCCCATGAGTATAATTGGCTGTAGGTTGGTGGGACCTTTCAAATATAACAGTTTGAAATAATTTGTGTATGTTGTAATATAGCACCAGACAGAAAACTTTGCTCTACATCATTTCACTGTTTTTCCAGTATAGATCCAAACGGAATACAAATTGCTTAAGTACTGAAATATGTGTGGGCTTCTTATATATATCACTATGCCATGACTCAGTAGCTTATTTCCTGTATAAAGCAAACAAAGCAACAAAAACTGTGGAGACATTGGGAATTCTGTCAAACTGAATGCAAAATACTTCTTGGAATGGGTGCCTATTTTAACTGGATACTTTACAGTTGTGATGGATGATTTTTGCCCTGAAGTGAATAAAGCGAGGTCTTTGTGTATCCTGTTCTTAAAGTGAGAAGTTCAGCTCACAAGTTGATCAGACAAACAACAAAGTAAATGGGAAAACTTTTGGGAAAATCAAAATTTGTCCAAAGATGTCCAAATATTTGGGGTGGGGTGCAATAATATGGGTGGGTGTTGGTTGGTTTATTTGATTATGTCTTTTTTTGGTTTGTTGATTTTGAAGTTTTTGTTTTTCATTTTCATGGGTTCTCTTAATCTCAAAGGAGTTTTACCAAGATCACATCTCTGACAGACCAGATACATAAGCTTTCCCCAAAATAATAATGTACCTTGTTGAATATTGACTGTTCCATTGATATGTAGGGAGAAACATTTTGGGGTACCACCAACAGGTAGGTCAAAAACATAGAAGAGGGAATAATTTTGCAAGCCCAGAAGCTGAATAAAAAACAATAAGGAAGAAGCTCGGCAGGTGAGGAATAACATAAAGTATTAATAGTCATGTTGGAGGTCAAGGAGAGGAAGAAGACAAAAAACTTGTGAAGTTAAGAGAGTGGAAAGCTTTGCAGTAAGATTTTCAGAATCTGACTCTACTACATATAACTTCAGAGGTATGAAAGCCATTAATGTCCAGCAATGGAAGCTTGTTTTCCTTTCCTGTTCACTTTTGATGATATTTGTGCTAAATAAAGCAAATAAAATAGAACCTTTCAAAATTCTCAGCAAGAATTCTGAATAGAAATTCGAAGCACTTCCAAAATGTTTATTCAGTAGAAATGAAGTGCTGAAAAATATTTTGGAGTCTTATACTACTTGTGAAAAATGTACACTTGTTTTACAGTTCTATTTTTTTTAATGTTTGTAAAACATTTTTTTGTATTGCAGCGTAAAATGTAGTCATTTAGTAATTAAAATATTGTACATATTTGAGCTTCCAGTAGCACAAAGCCTCAAAGGCTCTAGCTGTAAAGAATATGAAATATGGGAAATCTAGTATATTTAATGGAAGAAATGCAACAGCACAAAACCAGTGACTTTATAATCATAACTTTCTTTTAATAGAATGTTCAACTATAATTACATGGAAAACCATACGTTTTTGAATTTCAAAAAACCAATTTTGTTATGGAAGCTAGTTTCAATCTATGCTTTCACATTGTGCAGAGTAAGGTAATTCATATCAATAAAATGCTTCTGTTCTCAAAGTCAACAGTTAATTTTAATGTACTGATGCAGAGATATAGAGAGAGTATACATCAAAGTTTATATGTAAACACTCTTTCTGAGCACATAATAAATGTTTATTAAAGATACGCTTTGAGATATGTTTCTTATTTAAATCATATGGTATTTACTTTGTTCAGTTCTTAAGACACTTTCGTGTCTATCTCCTAGAAATTCTTACTAAGTAAGAAGCTTGGTGAGTTTGATTGTGAATGCAAGCTGTTGTCTTCTGTTATTACTTTTCCAAGATTGTATTTTGACTTTGAAAGTAGCCTTCATACTGCCTGCAACTACTAGTTACTTGGCGCCTCTTTGGAAGTTCCGAATATTGTTTAGCTTATTTTAAAATTAGAAGTGGTCCTTTCTTCCTGTGTTTTATTTGTTGGACTATTCTTTTCCTGCTGGTACTTCTTGGGTTTTATAGTAAATAGAGAGGTAAGTGAGACTGATTTTGGTGATACAAGTACAATTAACATGGTTGCTTTTTGCTGATTTACAAATGCTATGTACTTGTTCTTTGATTCTTTGTGGATGTGGCTTTAGAAAGTGGTGTTATTAAAGGCATTTGCTATTGCCATTTTTTATGTGTGGGACATGAAATGATTAATTTATGCCAGAAAAAAAGATCCTCACAAATTTTGTGTGTGTACAGGATTACACGACTTGGTCAAAAAATTTTCTTCTTATGCTGACAAAAGCTGATTGAACTATTAATAAAAAAGAAGAAATTTTAATTCTTTATTTAAAGTCAAATTCACTTTTGCATATTGGGTAAATGAAAGCTTCTACTTAGAAAAATATGACAAATGGGAAGGGTTTTTATTAAGGTCAGACGTTTATGAAATGAGCTGCTTTTACAGTACATATGTTGGGAGGGAGGGGGGAAGACTAGAACAAAGGCAAAAAAAGCTTCACTTTTAAAGGATCATTAGTCTCGTTTCAGAGCTTGAGAGCTAATTCTGTCAATGAAGACAATTTTCTGATTTTTCTTAGAAGCTAAAAAAGTATTTTTTCGTATGTTCACTTAGGAAAGGAAGAATTCATAAAAATTTTGTAAATTACGTACATGGTATGTAACGGCAGTGCTGAGAATATTCTACTAGAGACAGCCTTTCCCTAGACTTTGGAAGGATGAATATGAGGAAGATAGAGAACAAAGGAAAAATGAGACGTGGGAGGAGAGATTAAGGAAAAAAAAAGAAAATAGTGTGTTTTATTATTTTTATTTTCATGAGGATTGACCCGAAAATGAATAAAATTATAGCTCAAAAAAGATTTCTTTTCATCACTGCCTTTGAGAAGAATACCCAACATTATCAGAAATTAATTCTGATGTTATCTTTTGAAGGTCAAGTGAAATTGTTCTCTTGGATATAGACTACAAGTCAGGCATGTTATCTGTGCAATTAGGAGCAACATGCTCCACTAAAAGAGTGAAAACTATTCGAATTTACTTGGAGGGAAGAATATATGTCTTCATTTTATTACAACAGTATTTCCAAATGTAACAACATTAATCTGTAGTTTTATACCTCACTTAGTTTTGCAAAGACACATTATAAGACTTAAGAAAACAAAGATTAGAAAATGGGAACATGATTTTCAGGTTTTTTTTGTAGGTAGATTCAGCAGTTCATAATTTTTTCTTTTCACATATTTATAAAACGTGATGTAATAACCTCAAATGAGCATTCAGTACAGGGACAGGAAATTGGTAAATGAAATAATTTATCTCTAATAAAAAGACAGATTCCAAATAGTGTGTTGTAATATATAATGCATTAAATTGTTCAACTGGGACTTGGGTTTTTTTTTTTCCTTTCCTTTGTCATCCTCTCTGCACCACTCCTTCCCACCTCCCCCTCCCACATTTCTAGGTGTATTGTATGGAAATTACATGTTTTCGTAATTTTAGATCTTAGGGCATTAAATTCACCTCTCAGACATAATTAAGTTCATCCTGTTTCTTTCAAAGGTGCTGAACTGTGTCTCTCAGAGAAAGGGCTCAGCAGTGTTCAGCCCTTCTGCAAATAACATACTGGAAATGTAGGCGCTTTTATTTTAGATAGTTAAATATTGATTCAGAAGGCTCATCTTAAGCCTTTTCATTTGGAAATATACCTTTTGCTTCTTAATTTCTAAATTCTGCGCTTTTTTAGCTTGAGTGGGACACTGGTGGGACTAAACTGGTGGGACAAGTGGTCAAGTGGATGTGATTAAGGAGCTGCTGGCTGATGTGCTTAAGATGCTGATTCTTTTCATATTTGAGTAATAAAAATCGAAGTTGTGCTACCACAACATCAGCCTTTCCTTTGGTATTTGCCAATGTAGTAGCATCTAAATTACTTTAATTTCTTAAACATATTAATATGAGAACATTTGATATTACACAGCAAAAATGCTTGAATTATTGCATCAAATATAAAGGAAGTGTTTCAGTTTGTGGAAAGGCTGTTTTAAAGAATTAAATACACAATTTATTTGTATTGGGGGTTTCTCAAGGTTAAAAATAACTCTGGAAAAGAATCTGTGTGAATAAAGAACTAGCTAGTTCTCGCTGATGTAACTTGGCTTTATACAATGCCATTGTATTAAATGATTTGGAGTACACAAGGGTATAGAATAACATAACTGGTGCCTCCATGTACACACCTCCCTGTCTTGCCTTTCCTGCTTCACCCTCAGCAGCGATGCTGTACCCAGACCCCTGCCTGTGCTGGTGGTGAGCTGCCCTGCGTGGCAGCTCTGCCCGTGCCCTTCAGCTCCAGCTGCCATCGTGCAGGGTTTGAATGACACGGATAATCGTGTGCCGACCCAGCAGATCTGCAGGATATTTGTGCGACTTGCAAAGGTTTAGAGAAGGGGCCGTACATCTTGTATGTCTGTGGGATTCACGTTGGAGCATAAACTTCGAGCAGAGGCTGATTTTTAATGTTAGTACAAGAAATCAGGCTCTGTCATGTGGAGACAAATATTTCTGTAACTCTTGGCTCTTTCTTAGCTCAGTCAATGAGTCTTCTGAAATGAGAATTGCAAAACTAATGTTACTGTAATATTTGATATGTGATAGTCTGTATGGAGAATAATTTCCTCTTCTCATTCATTCATCATTTGAAAAAACCAAAACAAACAAAGAAAAACCCCAAACAAAACAAAACCCCACCAAAATTGATCTGAAGTTTATGATAAATGAAATGGATTAATGAAATAATAAAACCAGGGCATATGATTATTTTTAATAATATTCTAAAAACTCTGGTATTAAAGTTGCACCAGAACAAATTTTTACAGTAGTTGGCTGTGTCCTAGATTTTTTTTTCTCATTGATATATTTAATATATATTAAGCCATAACTTATATTAATTTACATTAATTCAGTTGTCCATTAAAATAGATAATAATTTATGTTACAATAGACAGAAAATTATAGTGCAATTTTTCTGATTGCTGATGTATTGAATTGATTTTTATTGCTTGTTTCCCTGAAAAAAGTCCAATAATCTTATGGAACAATGTAAGAATAAGGAAGGTATTGGGTTTTAAGTCTGTTGCTGTTTGTAGCTTTGGTGATGTTCATTTATCTGAGATGATGTACCCACGTAGAGCTAATTGCATTTTATGTTACTGCATGTTAGCATTTTTATTTTCTCTGTTTCTTTCTGGTAAATCCTTCTGTGACTTAACTGTCGATTTTGATTTCAAAGACCAACTTTAGATTAAAGCCACAATTTAGCATTTGAAAATAATTTTGGAAACTTTGTGGCAAATTGAGTAAAAATGACTTCTAGAACTCCTCTTTGCAAAAGAGAGGACTAACAGTTGTGTTTGCCATGACTGTGCGAAGGACCCTTTCAGTTGCCCAAGATGTAGAATAATCTTGTTGTGTCATTAAAAAAAAAAAACAACAAACAATCAAAAATGCACACAAAAGCTCCCCAAACAAACACAAAAAACTCCCTGAATACACCCCAAGAAAACTGATAAGGAATTTAAAGCCTAACTGGCAGTTATTTTGGGACTGGCCAAGGATGTGCCACTGATTTCACGCATTTGGATGTTTGTGTCTCTTTAGGTTTTTGTTTGTTTTGTCAGTTTTTTCATCTTTTTTTTTCTTCATGCTTTATGTGAAATATTCCATCCTTTTTTTGAAAGGTGAATTAACTTCTGGAACGGTATAAACTGAAGTTCTGAAAATCACATGGGAAGCCTTAAACGGAAAGGCTTAGTCTGTACTATGAGGATTCTCATGTCCTTGTGTTGTCTCTTGTTTAAAATAGTTTCATTTATAATTGAAACAGCACATCCCATTTTGGACTTCATTCTGGGCTTAGTGCTGAGGGTTAAGAGTTTAGAAATGGACCTAAAATGTTGAACAGGGATGCTGATCCAGAAGAGGGAAATTTGTTCTGGCATGAGAAGTATCTTCAAGATTCATTTTATCTAGCAGAAATTTCTCCCTCTGTCATTCCTAATAGTTGGGAGATTTAGGGGAGTGTGTGCTGAGAGGGAAGGGGGCACGTATATGAGAAAGGGCCCTCTCTCCGAACTCCCGAGCAGCAGATGGGATTTTCTGGAAATGCTTAGGTCATACCAATAAATAAAGACTAGCACATGGTCCTAAGAAACAATGTTTTTGCATATACGGTAAAAAAATAATAATCTAGTCTCAGAGTTGCAGCTGTAGTGGTACAATGACTCATAGACTCTGAAGTGTGGGATACTCCCTTTATAAAATGGAGTGGAATGAACTGCTGTTCAGATGCAAAATCTTCTCTAAGACCCACAACTGAGCTTTGAACAGAAATGTTTAGTTGTCAGCAAAAATTGGCTTACTTCAGAAGTAGAAAGAAGCAGGGAGCAGGATGAAACAGCATACGAGTAAGATATGAATATAAAGTGAGTTCTCCACCTCCCACCAAATCTTTGAGCAAGAAATTGAGATTCCTGTTTTGGTGATTTGATCCCCTTCTTATTTACTCCTCTGGGTTTAAAAAAGAATAATATTTTAAAAGTTGCAATTAGGTGTATTTTAATGAAGTTCTTCCTTGGGGCATTGTTCATGTTCAGTCTCTTTAAGCACACAGACTATAGAAAAAAAAGCTGTTTTCTGTTCTCAATGAAGATTTTTTTAAGTAGACAACAAGATTACTACAGTTTAATCTGTTTTTTTATACATAGATATTTTGCTGGAAGAGTACAGCATTTGAGGAAAAAAATAGTAATTTTGATTAGAATTGCTACTGTTTACCAGCAGTAGCATTCTTACTTGATGGTCCTGGACTATAAACATGGTTTATAGAGAAGGAACATGCAGTTGTTGGACGATATTACTGTAAAAAAAGGTGGACTACTGCTGAACTTGCAAATCATTCTTTAAGTCACTTTTTAGTAGTGCTTTAAATCCTTGTTACTTTATGCCTGCTTATTCTTTAAAGTATAGCAGTTAGTTAATAATACCAATATATCATACTCGGCTGCTCGCCAAGCTGCTGTGTATGAAGTCCCAGCAACTTAACAGGACATCTGCTTCCAGGGGTGCAGGCGTGACAGCCAAGGGGAACCCATGCACATCCGAGTCTGCTGTAGCACTGGTCCCTGGGCTGTTGCACAGAACCAAGGGTTTTTTTCCACAGTTTGGCCTGGATGGAAGTAAATGGAGTCGTGCATTTCTCTCTTTATTTTTTATTGGTTCGGGAGAAAAAAAAAAAGCAAAAAAAGAAAAAAAGCAGCTACTTTCCTTCACAACAGTGCAAATAATATGGCACAGTTTATGTTATGAAACTCTAAGTAAGGGAGAGATTTAAAAGTCCAAAGAGGATCCCTGTATGGCTGCAGATTTCCCTGGTGGGAGGAAATAGAAAGAAAGACTTCCTGGACGAGCCTGTAGAAGGGATTGTCTCTGTACCTGAAATACTTCTGCAGTGTCAGTCCCCGAAAGGGCTTGTGAAAGCCATACGACTTGCTGAGATGGACCCTTTGGTGAGCTGCACATTGTGATGTTGGCTGTGCTACACCAAATGTTATCCTTAAACGTTGCTGTGTTAATGTAGTGATGTGCCTCTAGCACAGCAGACTGCAAAGCTGTGCAAGTCTGGGCACCCTCTCACTTCTGCTTTCTGATCACCTCCGTGGAGTGGAGCGGCCAGCGTTTCTGATGTTCTATTTGTTGTAGGCTTGTGCAGTTGGAAATGAAAACTGGGAGAAACCTTACATTATATGGTGCCATGTGCATTCATATGGAAATATAGAGCTCAGTTCTCAACTGGAGCCCTTTTTCCATTGCATTTAATTGCTGAACAAACCAAATCAGAACAAAATCAATCCTACTCCTATCTGTAAAAGGAACTGTGTTCACATATGATATGATCATATGCCTTCCTTGACAGTGATACCTGTAGGCTTCCATTGCTGTGACCCAGTACTTGGGTTTTGTAGAAAGCTTCAGAACTCCCACGTTGAGGCTATGGTTGCTATAATCTGAAACAATAGTAACGTAGTAACTTTCAGAGGAAAATGAATAGTGGTCCTTGGTGCTTCAAAACAAAAATCCTGATCATCTGTCCCTGAGCATTAGGAAGCTCAAGTAAATAGCAAAATTGTCTGTGTTAAATGTGTGAGACTATAAAAAGGGCGTCTTCTGAAATTTTACCTTTCAAGAAATAATAAACTATATTAATTAAAGCCTTTAATTTTAGTTGAAATGTGCCAGGGGATAGTCTTTTGATATGTGGTGCCATCTTCTATACATTTGGAAAACCACCATTTTTTAAAAATTCATTCTTCAAAGATATCCCACAGTTATGGCCATATTTCTGTTTGACTCTGCCAAATGAAGGAAAGGAAAAATTTTGACGAAGTAACATCCCAAAGTACAAAGAGAACCCATACAGCTAAAGATAGGTTTTATTGCAAAAATACATCCATATGCAAATAAATAATAGCCAATAATGGCACAGTCATGAAATTGCATACACATACAGAGCCTTTCTTACATAGTGCATGTCTCTGTGCCTTTGCTGAAAATTCAAAGCTTTTTGTAGGTACTGCTTTAGTAATGTAATTTTCATTCAGATGCTAGCAAAATTTAAAGGATCTCTAAACTATTTTAAAGTGAGAACCAATGCTGTTCTGTTTAGCAATCCAAAACACAGGCATGAAAATTCTTCCAAACAGCAACTCTGCGGAGAATGTGAAATAAATCTACATGAGTCACAAAGATGTCATAAGGATTCAGGTTTACACTTTTGGTGAGCTCGAGACTTTGTTGCTTCTTATAAAGAAAATGTTCCTAGAAGTGGAGCAGTGTTAATTTTCTTAAAAATGATTAAGAAGATTATTACCATATCTTTCTTACAAGACTGAATACGGTTTCCTCAATTCCAAAATATTCAGATTGTGTTAGTAATGTATGTGTATATATATGTGTGTGTATATAAATGTGTGTGTACATATATATNCTGCTTTGGTAAAGGGTGTAAAACAGAAGTATTCCACCAGGTCCAACACTATGTGCCACCAGGCGCTGTTATTCTCACAGCCATGGTTCTGAGACAGCATCCTCAGACAGCAGTGACAAATTGTGGTAGTGGAGAAGACGTGGCTGCTAAACTCCAGGGAAAGTTGAGAGAGGCTTGGGAGAGGCACAGCTGCCCAGGGCACGATAGTCACTACTGTGCTGCAAGCGTAACTTCACTTGTAGTTCGGTTTAGGTTACCATGGCAGGCAAGGACGAACATAAAACGAATGGATTTTCTTTACCCTTTCCCAAGTGCAACTTTTATGTGCCTTACCCATCTCAGTCTTTGGGTTTTATGTGACACTTCTGTAAAAATGTTTTTCTTAATTAATAATCTCTAAGAAAGTGGTCATTATCAGCAGTTTATGAGTACTTTGAAATTTAGGTCTGTCAGAGGATTATTTTCTCAAAAAGATG
>VYZR01121545.1:286-21100 GCA_013400675.1 Oxylabes madagascariensis
TTAATGTTAAGTGTGATAGCTACCTGGCCGTATAGGTTCTTTTTACTTTTCTCTACTTTTTAATCTTTTTTTTCTTTTTCCTTATATGACCACAGAATATTCTTATAATTGATTTCAAAAGCACTATACATTGCATTTTTCTTGTATAAGAATGCACTGTATCTGATTCCTGTGTACTCTGCATGCACACAGCTCACTGGGATGTCTTGTGCCATGAGTAAATGAATAAAGATGGTCATAAAAAAGAAGGTATTTTCCAATATTCTTTTCTTTTTGCCTTAATGAAAGGCCAAACATGGTACCTGCCAATAATGATTTTAAATAATCACTCTACTTAAGTTAGGCCATGTGTCTTTCAAGAACTGCTTGTAGAAAATGGAGATCATATCCTCTCTAAATAACATTCTTAGCTTTTAATAATTTTTCTCATTTCAGCTTGATTTTACATGTGAACAGCTATATGAAAAAATTAAGACCTTTGCTAAGATTGTGCAGTTGTTACTTAGAAATCTTTCAGGTCAACTTCACTTTTGTTTTTTACTTACTAATATTATAATAGATATTTCTGGCAATCCAATCACTTTTGGTCCCTTGCTTTGGAGGTGATAATTTAAAAAATATATTTAATTTTAATAATCTCCTGTCAAAACCTAGTATGTAAAGTGCACTCCTTAATAAGAAGCTTTCTATTAAATTCTAAATATAATTTTAAAAAGATTAAAATGTATAATGAGGAAATTCTTACACTTTCTGGAAAGGTTTCAAATAAAGCGGATTTTGGTATCAGCTTTTATAAATATGCAGAAAAGTTCAGTGTTAATATTTAATCTTGAGTAGAACCTTGTAACAAGGTGCAGAGCACAGTTGGTTGAACTCATTTTTCTCCTTTCTGGAGCATTAAGAAAGGTGAGAGCATGCCCAGAAATGATAGTGTGTATACTGCAGTATTGAAAAAAGGAAAGCTCAGAGAGCATTTTATTGTGGTGTTGTTCTGCAGAGGATGAAGTGGCTGGCTGCTCTTGGGAGCTTAGGGATTGGGGGAAATAGCTTTCCAGCAGAAGCATTTAGAGTATGTAGTCTCAGGAATAAATAACAAATGAAGAAAGGGATGAATAGGTTGGCTGCATTTAGCAGCAGTGCTTGCTCAGACCATATGTGAAATGATGATCTCCCTTTGGCTCTAATATTTGAATTATTTTATTATTTTTTATGATACATAACACTTCAGGAGAACATTAGTTAACTCCATTTGAGTGTCTTCTGAGGTCAGGATAAAGTTGGAAGGTTAAGGATCACTGTAAGCAGGAGCAGTTCTGTTCAAAACCAGAAAATGTTCTTTAATTTAATTGTTTTAATTGTTACCGAGTTGAAGATAATTTTGCAGAAGCTTTCTGTGGTCCCAGGTGTCTGGTTTGGAGCTCTTGTTCCCATCTGTGAGTTGGCTGCAGAGTAAGCACAGAATGTTTAGCAGATAGGCTGAAACAGGTAAAAGGTAATTCAAGTAAAAGATGACTTGCCTACCAAAAAGAAGCTTCTGAACATGAGCTGTAGGGTGTTCTGGAACATGCTCAAATGACTTCCAGGAATGCAGAACTGTTTCCATTTGTGTTTTGTTTGCCAAGAGAATAAATAAAAAACTGAAGAAAGTAAAACTTTTATCTTCCTACTGCCTCAAGCTGTCTGAACACTAAGAACAAAGAGATAGACAATAGAAAAATTACCTTCAAGGGTATGGAAGTTCAGTGTGGAGATGGTAGGATTTGACGTTGAAAATAGGCATAAAAGAATAAGGGAGCATGAAAGTTTCAGAAGAGCTCTGGGGTTGTTGTGCTGGTCACACAAAAAGAAGGTGTGTACTGTAGGTGAGAGGTGGGCAGTGCTAAATGATCAGAGATGATCGGCCAGAGGAAGTCTAAACGCTGTGTCAAGTGGTGTGGGTGGGGAGAGGCTGTTTTCAGTATTCAGGAAAGCAGAGGAGTAGAGGAGGTGATGTTTTAGGAAAAAATAGAACTACTCAGAGAGTATTTAGTGATAAATAGGGGTTATGATGCGAACAAATGAGGGTGATTGTGTGAGAAAAATTACATGACTAGTGTTGGAATAGTCAACTCTGCATTTTAATCCAAATTAAAAGTAGCTTTATATGCTTCACAGGAACTGTTTGTTATATTAATCCAACACAGAGTAAAGTTGGTGGCTCCTATATAAGATCAATTGAATCTGTCTTGGAGTCTTTTTGCTATCTCCATAAAAATGAACTAGAATGTCAGAAATCCTAAATTCATGAGGCCATTCGGCCAGTAGCTGTCTCCAGACAAGGACTCTTTCTGCAGTTCCACTAGAGAAGAGTTTTAAAATACAAACACTACTAAGAATAGCATCCAAATGAAAAGAAAATATTCCTGACAAGCCTGATGTCATTTTATGAACTCTACTGTCTATTAAATAGTCCAAAATGGATTATTTCCACACCTTACCAGTTCACTTATGTTATTAAAAATCATAAAATAAATGCACTCAGTTGACTTCTACTTATTATTGTGCTGCCAGGAGGAATGTGATCATGTGATACTTTCCTTAATATATTAAAAAATACGGAGTGCAGAGGACTTGTTATTTTTAATATGGTGGCAGTTGATAGTTATGGCTGTATTTAGATTTATTCATGCAAGTATGGATGGCCTTTGTGTTACAAGGTGAGTATTTGAAATGTTTTGAATTTGAAGTCCTTCTGTGGGTTGCAGAAGTATTTAACGAAATTGCAAGGTTATAAATTAGAAGGAAAATTGGGCATTTTTAAGGTTTTTTCTGTTCCAGGAAGTGGAACACACCTGTGGAGTGTGACTTTCCCTGAGTTTTTTTATCCCTCTCTCCTTCCCCAGTGTCCACTCGACATTCCTGCACAGTGTGTGTGGGAACACTCTGTGGGTAGGGATTTTTTCTTCGATAAAATTTGGTCCTCATCGTTACTTTGTGAGCTTCAAGGCAAAACGTAATTCCCTAATTCTGGCCTGCGGTTCATGAATGCTCCAGGGAAGTCTGCTGATGCCTTCGGTTTATTTTTACAGAATGATAGAAAAAGATATTTTCAGATAAAGGTAGGTTTCAATTCTGTGGGATCATAGTGATAAAAACACGGGCAGGAANTCGGGGTCGGCATTCCAGGGATATAGCAGGGCAGGGCTTGGGCAACAAAAGAAACAAAAGAAACAAAAAAAACCAAACAAGAACAACCCTGACAGGAAAAAAAAACAGAGTCACAGGTGGTTAATACAGAGAACAATTCTCAACAAGGAACACTGAACTTATAACAGCTTTTAACCAATTTTTAACAGCTTAAACTCATTCATAACAATAGTGAATTCTGTTTTTTGGATTTCAGGATTTTTGGTTTTTTTATAACTTTCATGAAATCTCTTCAGATTGTGGTACAAAGTAGACACAAAATGAGCATAAATTGGTGTTTTCATCTTGTCTGAAAGCAATTAGAGATTATTTTGAATTATTTGGATGCTTTATTCATTAGTAGTTGTCTTTCCTTGTCTGTCTGTAATCAGTATGAAAGCAGTTTGAAAAAGGACTTGAAATCCTGCTGGCTTATTAGTGATTCAAACTTCCTATTACTAAAGGATCTTCTCAGGTTTTCAGTCATCAGTTTTGGGGGGGTCTCAAGCTTAGATAGTTGCACATTTCATATCATTAAAAAAAATTAAAAATTAGCCACTTTTGTATAAAGATTATTAAAAAGACTGTTCTCAATTAACAGTTCCCCTAACCTCAGCATGAGATTTGTTATAAATAAAATAGCCAAATTTTAATAATAATGATTTATTATTAAAATCATTGAAAATATTTAATAAGCCAGGATAATAAATTTGGGCAGCACTAAGCCCGGGGGTCAATGCGGGGTGAGCTACCAGGAATCAGCGTTAAGCATACACCCTCACAGTCCACCGAAATAGGGAGTTTTGGGTACAATTTTATACTGTTACAAGCGAAGGTAGGTAGAATAGGTTTTTCGGGTTTAAGTGTTTCCCTATACAAATTCATAGCTAGGGGATCAAGTGAATGCTTGGAACAGTCTTTTGGTGAATTGGAGGGGAAGCTGATCATATCTCTGGGATGATGGGGTCCAGGTGTCTTTTTTGTCCATGGGATCTGTGTTCAAGTTCGTTTCTGTCCATGAATGTCAATAAGATGATACTTTAGATTTCCAGGAAGGTCCTCTTTTTCTTTTGTGTTGTGGTGAGGCTTTCGTTGCCATGGGCAGACATCAGCTCTGATGGTCCAGGAACATCTTCTTTTCAGAGTCCATGAAGAGCGCCTCATCGCTGAGAAACAGGCATTGTTTTTTGGAGATGGTTATCTATTTGCATCTGTGTGTGAGCTGCTGCTGGTGAACAAAGCCTTTTCTGCTCGGTTAATTTTCTTTTTAGTTGCAAAGGGTTTTACGGGAAGATGGGTGTCCCTGCCCCTTCCTTTTCATTAATATGAGTTACTATATTCTATATACTACAACTATTACAAATCATCCTATAATACTATATTCTACAGCTAACACAAATTATCTATTATATTTATTACAACATTCTTCTCTTCTTTAGTTTTGGTCATCAGCTTTCTGGTATTTTGTGAGTGTAAGTGTTTTCTAATCTAAGTGCCTGGCATACTACCTTAAATGTCAGGAAATACATAACAGAAGTGTTTCTAACAGTGATATATGTTTCTTCTCATTGATTATATCAAAGATGGGAGTAGATTCTAATCTACAAATTCATAAATTATTAATGAATTGCCTTAGAGTTGTGACAACAACCTCCAGTTTTGTTTCCTTGCCTGTTCTCTGAGATGGCAGTGATCAGACAGCATTGGTACGTGTGGAAAATGTTTGTGTTTACAAGACTGCTTCTACTGTGCAGCATTTAGTTGGCTTTGTCATCTGTGTGGGAGCAAAACTACTGAACTGAAGCAATAATTCTTCTCCACTTTCTTTTATTCAGCTTTAAGCATTTGTACATCAAATTTAGAGATGTCATGGTGGCTCAGTTTTATGTGCAATACGTGAAGGGAGGATCATCTCTTGGATGCCCGGTTAAGGTTTGTTTTTGGGACATTTTAAAGTAATTCTCATTTTATATGACAGTGATGCAGGGCCTGTGTTGAAAGTATATGACATAGAACAAAGTGTTTTAATGATAGGGCATATAAGGATATAAGATAGGGTTTAAAATGCAGAATTTTTTGTATTAAAAAGAAAAAGATCATTTTGGCTGACCATTGCACACAACCAAGAGGATAGGACTGCTCTCAAGTACAAGTGTGGGTCCTTTGGGAGATTTTTGCACAGTCCTTAATTTGTGAAAACAGTGCATTATGGTATGCAGTGAGGGAAAGGCAGAGGTCATCTGACTGCATGCTGTGCCACCCTCTCTCAGTGTTTATCAAATACAGGGTTTGGGATTCAGATTTTGTGTTACATAAAGAAGCAATTAAATTTGTAGCCTGTTTGCAAGGTAATCAAAATTTTGTGATTTGTCAGCATTAGATTTCGCTTGAATGATTCTAAGTGAAGAATGTGTATCTTATAATTCATAAAAGGAATGAGAATCGAAATAGTGGGTTTCTTCTATTACTGGTTTGCTTTTAGTGAAAAATTCCACGTCCTTTATTTTTTGTTTTTGCTGTCCTTACATGTACTTCAGTAGCTGCCAAATTAATTTTTCAGGTTAGTTATGTAACTAACGTAAGCAGGAAGTTCTTGTGAGCAGAATTCATTGCAAGTTGTCTTTGTTCAGATTCATTAATCTGTATTTTTTTGCTCTTGATTATTCCTCTTCCCTCTAAATAAGAGAATATACTGAGGATTGTAGTTTCATAAATCAGTTATTTGGAAGGCATTTGGAAATCCTTCTGTGTTCATCAAAATATTTTGTAATGCACTAAAAGTTGGACATCTCTGAAAATCTGCCTTATTTAATATCAGAATGACTTTATGACTTAAACTTTGTTTCACTCTCATCCTTCCTGGCAGAACTATATAGTTCATGCTCTCTAATTCTCTGTTACCTTATAAATGAAAATCTGGGGGTTTTTGTGGCCTTTCTTGTGATCCTCTTTTATCTTGTATGTATGGAAAGGTTACATGTCAGTAACGCTCTGTCTTGTGCCCCTGATAATATGCTGCCAGCTTCAGCTCCTCATTCAGTTTTGTTCTTCCCTTACATAAAAATCAAACTTCATATTTGAAGTATTCCCATTTTATTCCCACCTATCTTAAAGACTTGATTTCCAGCTCCTTCAGACTGCTCCAGCTATATTATTTTTCAGTTCCACCTACTCTTCTTATTTCACATGTAACAGCTTCTCAAAACACATTAAATATCCTTTTTTTCTCCTTCACATCAGTGCTCAAGTCCCACCTGTTCATTTTTTTGTCTGCTTTATTCATGCTCATTTTAGGAGGTACTTAACTTATTTATTTCTATGCTCAGCATCTCTGAAACAACTCTGGCTTTCCACCTTGTTTCCATTTTTGTTAACTGAAAAAGGAGTTTGACTTCTGTGGTATTGTCATATTTCAGATGAGCTAGTAGAATTTCCTGAAGAAGAACTGAACCACTCAGAAAAGCTGCTCTATAGCTATATAATTGGTGTAAAATATGGATGAGGGGAATGTTGTTTAAAGCCAAATTTTGAAGTGTGAGGAAAGAAACAACCATCCCAAACCAACCAAACAAAAAAACCATTTCACTGTAAAACTGGGAAGATGAAAAATGAAATTCACGCACAGGAAATACCTCCGTTTTTGTTGGTATGAGTCCTTCACCAGAATTTATTTCCTCAAGCCAAAAATGGGAAAGCCACTGAACAAAGTTGAGTCTGTTAATCCCTGATGAGAGAGAGGAAACTCTGTGCTGTCTGACTTTGCTCTGAGTTGTTTTACTGTCGATTTTGTTACAATCTTTGTTACAGCACTTGTCAGTGCTGCTCTAGGTTCTGGGATTACCCTCTGAGCATGACCTCTATTTCGCACCCTGGACTATCAAAGTAAGAGATGGGAAAGAAGAGGCCAAGATTTTGTGTTCCTCTGTGTTTTTTTTTCCTGTGGGGTATTTGCTTATGCTAGTTACTGTGAGTGTAATTCTTCTGGTTTGAACACAGGATGCATGAGTATTTTGTTTGAACATCTCTCATCAAGAAAAAATACAGACTGGAGGAGAAAATGGGAAATAAGCAGAAGTGTGGAGAATTTGTCCTTTGAGGAAATAAGTAGAGTATCCTAGAGAAGAAACAATAAAGGCTAAATTTTCCTTTTTTTGTTTTTTTTAAGTGAGATGTGCTAAAATTGTTCAGGGGGAAAAAAAGTATTTGGCATAAATTGCAGGTTAGAAAAAATTAGGCTTGAGCTGAGAAATATAGTCAAAAGAGCAGTAAAATCCTTGATATGAACTGACAAAATTACACATTTCCATAGAATGCCAATCTTCTTTTCTATTAGATTCACTCGTTTCTAGCTTGTTCTTGAGTGTCCCTGCAGGTTTTTGATAGAGATGACTTTTTACACATTTGTTTGTGTGTATACTCACAAAATAGGCTACATGCAAAATCTGATATCTGGGGATCCTCTCCCAACGCAAGGGATACTTGTGCAGGCTTCCATATGCATCTCATGCAAATGGCAAATATCCAAAAGAAGCAAGTGCCAGAAGGAAGTTCTAGTTCAATCAATCTGCTTCCATCTGTGGGACTGGTTATGGAGCAAATACTCCTGAAAGTAGCTTCTAAACGTGTATGTCCAATGGCATCATTGGGACCCCCCAGCATAGATTTATAAGGGACAAATCTCTCTTGACCAACCTCATCACTGTCTGTGACAAGGTGACCATGCTGTGGGCAAGGGACAGGTAGTGGGTGCTGTACACCTTGGTTTTAGCAGGGACTTCAACGCTTTATCCCATAGTGTCCTTATCATGAAATCAATAAGATAGTCACTGGACAAGGCAAAAATGATGTGGTTGGAAGGTTGGTTGGATTGCTGGGATGAAAGAATCAATCAATGATGCAAAGTCAGGCTGGCGGCCAGCAAATAGTGGTGTTTTTCAGGGATCAGTGCTGTTAAATGTCTTTATTAATCACCCATGTGACAAGACCGAGTGTGCCTCCAGCAGGTGTGGAGGCAACAGCAAATTGAGGGGAGTGCTCAGTGCTCTGGAGGGCAGGGCTTCTGTTCAGAGGGACCTGGCCAGGCTGGAGAAAGCACTAGAAAGATTTTGTGAAGTTCAGTGAAGGCAAGTGCTGGGTCCTGTATCAGTAGCACAACCTCCTGTGATGAGACAGGCTAAACATGAACCTAGATAAAGAGTCACTTTTTCAGCAAAGTATTTGGAGATCCCAGCAGACAAAATTCTGAAAACAAGTCACCAGTCCATCCTCATAGCAAAGGCAGGTGAGCACAGCGTGGGCTGTGTGCAGGATCCAGGCAGCAGGTCCAGGGAAGGATCAATGCCCTCTGATCAGCACCTGTGAGGCCGTGCTTGCAGCGCAGCCAGGTTTGGGCTCTCTGGTGCAGGACTCACACAGACACTCTGGAGCGTGGCCAGTGGCCAAGCTGGCCAGATGGCAGGAGCACATGGCATACAGTGAGGGGTTTAAGGGAACTGAGTTTGGTTTCGGCTGGAGAGGAAAACGTGTTGCTGTCTATGTCTGCTACAGCAGAGGAGTGAATAAAGATGGAGCCAGACTCTTCTCAGAGGTGCCTGGTAACAAGCTGAGAGGCAACAGGCACCAGGCACAAGTTGGAACCCTGGAAATTCTGGTTAGCTAAAACGACATTTTTGGTGGGTTGATGTTACGATCGCAATTAACAGAAGAGCGAGGAAAACTATGGCTCTGTGAATTAAATGGATCAAACTCAGAAAGTTTTGAAATATACCCCACAACTTGATTAAAACCGAATGAGGTTAGATATTGGTGTCAAAAAACTTGATTATTTTATTTAATAGTGTTATAAATGAGATAGCCAATTCTTAATAATAATGATTTATTATGACAATAATTGGAAAAAAAAGGTCCAGCCAGAATAATCAATTTGTGCATCACCAAGCCCGGGAATCGGTGTGGGCTGTCTCCCAGAGACCAGCATAAAGCTAAGATCTTACAGTTCACTGAAGATGGGGAGTTCGGGATACACTTTTATACTGTTACAAACTAAAAGATACAACGGGTTCATTTTAATTTCAAATGTCCCTTCTATAGAGATTCATGGCTTGCGGGAACTACGTGAATGCTTGAACAGTCTTTTGTTAATTTTCCGGAATGGTGGATCATCTCTCGGGGTCTCGTGGTGATGTGTTTTGAATGTCTTTGTCCGGTCCTTGAATTCTTGAGTGATGGGTGTGTGGCGACGATGTGGTAGGACATGAGGTTTCAGGCACAGCTTGATATCTGAAAATCTCAGTCCGGTATCAGCCCGAGGGTTCTTCTTTTCAGAGGTGTCAGAAGTGTGGGGAGCGCCTCACCACGGGGAGATGATTTCATCACCGGGAGATGGCTGCCTTAATTGCGTCCGGGTGGGGAGGTGGCTGTTGGCTAGAGCGATTAGTCTTTTGTTTTTCGCGGAGGACCCTCGGGGGCCCTTGGTGTTCGCATTCATCCCAAGCTCCTATTTCTATATCTACACAAATTATTTCTAATATTTATTACAATGGTAAGAAAGACGTAGAAAAAGAAAGAAAGAGAGAAAGAAATGGAAGAGGCGTGCATGGGTGGGGGGGACAGGGAGAGAGTGACGGGTTACATAGGAATGTATCACCCTTTTAAGGATCCCAATGATGTCTCGTGGCTCCCCTCCATCTGGTCTTCTTGCAGGTGAGGGTCCCCCACCGCCCTGCACCAAAAAGTATAGAATCCATTGGATTAATATACCTGTGGGCCAGGTGGGAATGCCCCCGTACCTCCTCTGGGGAGGGCAAATTTGACACTGCCCTTGAAACACTGCGGATCCATTGCATCGTCTGTGGTGCTCTGGTGCAGGGTCTGGGGACCCTTTTAGGGGTGCCTTTGATGGGCCATGACACCCCCTCTGCTGTCCCTCACGTGGGGTTCCCGGGGTGAGGGCCCCACACTGAGCTCCTCTGCACAGCGAAGGATGGGTGCTCACTGCCTCTGACCAGAGGCTTTTTCACCACACACCCAAAACCTCTCCTCCCCCCACCGTTTGGTGTGAGGGTCTATGCAGCCTGGCAGCTGATAGCCCCGGGGCTGTGCTCTCTACCCCCAAGGTGCTAAGCTTGATCCCTCTGTGAATAAATTATTCTTCCCCAGCCCAGACCTGAGTCACTTTATCTTATCTCCATCAATGTGCAGTGCAGGGTCCCATTCAGGGTGTGGTGGTCTTTAGCTTCTGTTTTTATCCAGTTTTGCAATAATAGGCAGAAGTCCATGAAGATGTTTAAGCCGTAAATTACAATATTTCAGTCTCCAACAGGTGGTTGGTTGGTTTGTTCATTTTTAGACCATCTGTGTGGTCAAGTAGTGGAACAGGTTGTTCAGAGAGATTTTACAATCTCCTTTCATGAAGGTGTTCAAGACTAACCTCATTTTGTGATTTAACCCAGGCTGGCAACTCACCCCACACAGCTGCTCATTTACTCTTCCCTGGTGAGGTGGAGGAGAGTCAGAAGGGTAAAAGTGAGAAAACCCGTGGGTTGAGATGCAGGCAGTTCAGTAGGGAAAGCAAAAGCCATGTGCTCAAGCAGAGCAAAACAGGGAATTCATTCATCACTTCAATGGGCAGACAGGTGCTAAGCCATCCCCTGGGAAACAGGGCTCCATCATGTGTAACCGCGGCTTGGGAAGATGAATGGCATCACTCTGAAGTTCTCTTCCTCTTTTTCCTTCCGGCTCTACATGCTGAGCATGATGCCCTATGGTCTGGAACATCCCTTGGATCAGTTGGGATCATCTGTTCCTACTGTGTTCCCCTCCCAAATTCCTGTGCACCTCCAGCCCTTTTGGTGCTCCCAGCCTGACCCAGCACACCTCTCACTCAGGTCCTGGAATGACCTGATCTAACTAGAGCTTGGAGTGGATCAGACTAGCTGATCTCCAGAGGTCTCTTCCAGCCCAAAGTATTATTCTGTGCTGATGTCTTACAGAGCAATGCTTGCTGTGGGAGTGTGGTCCTTCGAGCTTGCTTTTAAAAGGCTCTAAATTCAGGGAATTGATTCACGAGGTATCACCTTTTTGTGAATTTTGTGAATCATGTTGCAATTCAAAACAAAACAGAAAACCTTTAAGACTTTCTGTTCCATGGGGATGATCTTAAGGCCTGTTTGTGTGTACACACATCCACAACCCCAAGGTTTGCTCCCTTGAGATGTCTTCCACTGTCCACCTGCTCTGACAAAGTTTAAGTTTTATTGCCCAGCTGGTGACTCTGAGAGGTCAGGGCAAATACAGGAGGAGAAATACACAGAACGTTTAGAAGGCATCTGTGGCTTTCCCAGCAGAACAAGGGTGGATTAAATCATGCTTTGGAAAATTCTGCTGACTTATAGATGCTAGGAAATGTGGAAAAAAATTGTGTAGAAATACTCAGAGAAAAACATCTACAGTTAAATATCCCTCCCATGGCATCTTTTTTTTCTTGGCTTATACCTCAATGCTTTAAGAGGTTAGAATATGTAAATACTCTTTAGAATGGAAACAAAAAAGAGGTTTTTAAGGCTGTTTATTCTCTTCCCTTTGCCCTGTTCTATTTTGAAGTTTGACGTTAGCATCTTTTGAAAGAGAGCATATGGCATTTCTAATTAAGGCCTGAGATTTTGTGACATATAACTGAATAATACATTTCAAACACTGCCAAGCCTTCCAGATGAAAGAATATTCTGGCTGAAGCACTGGAGTGTATGGTCTGCTTTAGAACTTCGAAGAATTTTGCCCTGAATACCAGCACAGTGAGAAATCAAGGGATTTGTTTCTTTTGGTTGATGTCTGTATTCCTTGAGCTCAGGTTTGGATCTGATAAGAGCTACTGTGCTTTGTTGCTCAAAGGATTCTGTGTAGCTACATTTTGAAACGTTTTGGTCTGCCTGGGGATTTTAGTCATCTTTATCAGATTTCATTCCAGGCTGCAGGGTTTGTTTGTGTGTATTTTCAACATTAACTCTTGTAGAGATGTGCTGTAGTTTTTCAGTCTCTCCAAAGAAATTCTGATCTCTTCCTTTCAGCATTTGGTGCCACATTTTCTTCTTTTACTTTGAATGCATAAAACTTTTCTGAAACTGCGGTTTGTGATAAATCCATGATGTGAGCTGGGTTTCTTGAGATTCTTAATACATGCCAGTATCATTAGTATGTACCTTGTGTCTCTGAATAGCAAATGGGCCTATCTCAGAGATTTCCTCAAATGTTTTTTCTTCTTTCCATGGGAAGTAGAAGGGACTGCATTTATTTTTGGTCCCTCTGACACAGTTGTGCAAATCAGCAGAGGAGAGAATTAAACAGATGTAATGCATTTAGTTCCTTTTGTTTTGTTAGTTATTGCCATGTCTGTGTGGTAAGTGAGGAAATTGGCCTTTAGACTATTTTTGGTAATTTTAAGGGGGAAGCTGAGTCTTCGAATACATTTTTTTTCCCTCAGGACATAATTGATTCCTTTGGTTACTGGGAAACCTGTCACTGTGATATAAAATTTTAGTTAAAATTATAAACTTGGGGGTTTTAGATCTTCTTATTTCCATCTTTAGGTCTCGTGAATACACGCAAAAGATTGGGAAACCTTAATATCAAGTTTTTTGTAGATTTGTGATGGAGGTGGGTAGTTGCTTTGTTTGAATTATTTTTAATTGTAATGGGAAAGTATTTAAATGGATGTTGGGCTGGTATTTGGAAACTGTAAAGCTGTGCAAGTGAAGCCTTTCACCAGTGTAGTGTTCATTTTGAAACACAGAGATTTCTGATATGCTTCTCTCAGGGCAGTGTTTTTGCTGTTAATTGTCCTTGAAGTACAGTATATGCTATCTTTGTCCTCACAGCCCACTGTCAAATTCAAGCACTGATGATGCTTTATTAATGACTTGTATTTGACAGCTGCTAAGAGTATGAATTAGAAGTCTGTAATTGAAGTGAGAATGAGAAGGATGAAGAGTTAACAGGATAATTGCAGAAGTACTGGAGATCCTCTTCTACCTGAACTATGTTGTCAACATAAGGCTGGAGTTGAAGTGTTTAATGCACCTGAGGGAATTCAGGATATTAGATCAGCAACAAGATGTGACAGAGCTGTGTGGAAGAGTATTGAAGGGATTTGGGGAGAAGATGTGGCTTTGATTTTTCTTTGTTACATTTTAACTTCTGGAGATAGTTCAGATCAGAGGAGAGAGCAGCCCTGGAGCCCTCCGACATCAAACTGTCCATGGCTTTAGCAGCTTCTGAAGATAACTGATTGCCCAGAGAAGCTGTAGCTGCCCCATCCCTGGAAATGTTCTGGGCCAGACTGGACAGGGTTTGGAGCAACCTGGGCTGGTGGAAGGTGTCCCTGCCCATGGCAGGGGACTTGGAACTGGATGAGCTGTAAAGACCCTTCCAAGGCAAACTGCTCTGGCATTCTGTGATGATGATAAGGGGGCTGTTATTGTGTCTCTTTTTGGCTTGTGTTCCCTGCTAAAGACACTGAAAGCCGGAACCTGTCAGCATCTGGTGTTGCTGAAGTTGCACTTGTTTAATTCTTATCGGTATTTTATTCAGATAAAACCAGAAAAAGTCCAAGTAACTGCAAGATTGTATTTGCATAAGGATGTGTCATATGGAGTTAGACTGTCCAGCTTACTGTGGGCAGCTGCACAAGCCCATGAGACACTTGGAATCCTAATGAACACTTGGATTGGATGGTTTTTGAGCATGCTATTCCAGGCCCACATGATCCCTTCTGGGTTTGGGTGTTAGTAATATAATGGCATATATTACCTCCCTAAGTGTTTTGTTCTTAATAGTTAGGAGCTTTTCATTTGTAGCAATCCTCTCTGTTCCATGCACTATGACCTTTAATGTCACAGTCTTGTTATTTTTCTGCTCATCCATGAACTTACTTCAGTAAAAAAAAAGATTTTGTGGCTTAGAGAAGGCTTCCTGAGCTCAGGATACCCAAAGGGATGTGGTGTAATGAAGTAGCATTATCCACTGTGCTTTAATAGAGACTTCTCTTTACGTGAAGTCTGGAGTGGATGTGACTTTTAGGTAATACTGTGAAATATCATTAAATGGAGAGTTGACAGCCTTGAAATTTTTCTCACATAATGCTTTTCTAGGTCCCAATCCTTTCTCTGGTAACACTGCTGTGAATTATTCCCTAGTCCTGTTCTTTTAAACTTTATGATAACTTTATTAATACACTTGTTTGGTAAAGTCTGCTAAACATCCTTTATAATTCCATTAAAATTTTGTATCTTTTTATGCTTTAAAAACTGATATATTAAAAAAAAAAAATGTCTGAGATGTGTATGTATGCATTTCTAGTGTCTGAGCTCTTGGATAAACCTGTACATGCTTTTGTTTTCTTATTTTTTCTTTCTTTTTACAGAGAGTGATAATGAACTCTCCAGTGGCACCGGTGATGTGTCAAAGGATTGTCCTGAGAAGATTTTGTATTCCTGGGGAGAGTTACTGGGGAGATGGTAATGCTTCATTTCTTAGATTAGATTTTAGATATTAACCTTTTATTTGATTTATGACGCTGTATGCTCCTGAGCAGGAGGTTTGAAATTCTTTATCTGACACAGTTTAAAAACTAAAATGCAAGACACATTGAAGTGTAGTTTTTAAACTTAATTTAAAGGGGACTTGTATAGATAACTTGGACCTTTTTTGACAAATCTTTCCTATAGCGTGTGTGAAAGTCTGGTTTTTTTTAGTGTTTGAGAGTGTATTTGTATATGCCCACACAGCATGTGTGAGTCTTCACAGGCAGAACTTTCTGGTCATTTGGGGCTGGCTGTTAAATCCTCATGAAACTCAGTGCCAGGATAGGACAGACAGCAACTCCCATGTGTCCCATCTAAGCCATGCGTGCCAGCTGGTGTACATTTAATTTGTTTAGAAGCACTTTTTTTTCTATTTTTGTTAATGTGCTATATGTAAGCACTTGAAAAGGAAGCTAGAAAGACACTGAATCCTCACTGAAACCCTTTCTGTTGGTGAATAAAACGAAGAATATTTGTGAGCCCAGACTACCTTCTCAACAGTGTTATTTTTGTTGTTTAATTAAGTGCTTCAGTAGCAGTGCATACTGTGCCAAGAGAGGAAAAAGTCTGTCTGTTTGCTGCCTTGGAGAGACCTGAACAAGGGCCAGAACCACTTACTTGGTTTTCCCTGTGTAAGTAAGAGCTCCTGCTGCTGGAGACAGTCTGTTTCCTTTTCCTAACTCCAAAAAGAGAGATGAACAACATTTTCGGGATTTATTTGGGCAATTCCTCCCTTTTCTTGGCTACTCTGTAGCTTTGGAGAAGCAGCCTCTTACTGCTGACATCATCTGTATGGTCATCTCACACAAAGGTTTCTGGATGAGGCATCACAGGGTTTTACTGAGCTTAACTGAACCTTCCCCTTGGAACACTTTCCTTCTGGTTGTTTTTAACTATTCTGTCACCCAAGTTTCTGACCTTAATCCAAGATAGGAAGATGCTACTTTTCAATTTAAATTTTTTTTCCAATTCGTTTGTCAGTTGATTCTTCTGCTTTTAATCTGTGTCCTTGACAAATACCTGGATTCTGTGGATGAGCATGTTGAAGTAAAAAGACACCCACAGCTCATGGTCTTAAGTTTCATGTATCCAACTATTTCTTCTGGTTACTCAAGTATCCTAGTCAACAAGACACAACATTTAAGACTTCTGGAATAAACTATTTTGGAATCCTAAGATAACTTAGACATAAATCAAGAGAATTTTTTAGTAGTTAAAGCAACTCAAAATTAGTTTAAAATGGGGTGAGAAATGGGAGATGCCAGCCTGTTTGAAGACTAGCAGATGTTTCTTCACGAGTGTCTTGAGCAGTATTACTTCTGGAGAGAAATTCAAATCTGTAAACTACTTAAGTTCTTGAATAGTGTTATGTTACATTTGAAGAACAAAACTTAGAGTTAACAGGTGAGAAATGGTAAGGATTTGAAAACTAAAAATAAATCAAAACAAAATCTTCTAGTGTTGAAAACTGTGCCATATGTTAGTAGAAGATCTGTGCACTTGTAGAAAAAGTAAATAAACAAAAATTAACATTTCCACGTGGGGAACTGGTATGGTGATTTGTCTCTTAGATGAAAATTTCTTGCATTTTAATTGCTTTTTGTCATTTCATTAAAATGTCACTGTAACCTATCGGGCTCAACAGAGGTGCTGCTCCAGGACTCTCCTTCAAGCATATAAACAGAAATAAGATAATTTACCAAAAAGATAGAAAAAACAATTGAAAAGTAATAGTATATCTATTCATTTTACTATTTACTACATCATCAGCATTAAAGTTGTTCTTGCCAGCTAAGCTGTTTTAGCTGACTGGTCAACTATTTCTTAAAAAAAAACCTAGTAGCAATGATCAGTAACAGTCTTTGATCAGAAATACATGCTCAAGTTGGAGCATAGTCTGTGCATTGCTGCTCTATGTCCTTGCTCTCTGATATTTTAAAATTGGATTTATGAGTTTGTGCAGGAGAATTGCAACATTTTGTAACAAATTAAAGATATCAGCATCCATGAATGGTGACCCCCCCACATAATAAAGGATAAGGTTAGAATAAGACAAGCTTTTATTTTATGCTAACTTCTGTTGTTCTTAGCAAGGATTATGGATGTGCAAGCTGTTTCCCAAAGAGCCATCCAGTACTTGGAAGGTTGGCTATGGAAGTCAGTAATGCTATCTGGCATGGACTCATATTGCCGAAGTATTACCTCTGCCATAAAATACAAATCTAGGACAGAGCCAGTGAAGTCTGGTTGTTTAATTCTTAGTTGGGATTATGTTCAGGAGGTGTTACAGCATGTGTGTTAGTTGTTGCCTTATTTGTATTGTTTCCTTGGTGTTGCTGAAAATTTCCCTGTTGTGTTTCTATGAGAATGTCCCTTTTTGACTGTTCATTGGATGAGTTTACCCAGTCCTCAGGGGAGCCCTTCTTTGTTTCTCACATAACACATATGACCAGATCCATGTAATAACCAAACTAATCACAACTAGAGCTTCAACTTTCTTATGTATTTACTATATATTTATTCTTCAACATGCATGTCATAATTCTGTAACTGCTCAGAGTAGCTAGTCATAGAATCACTGAATGGTTTGGGTTGGAAAGGACCTTAAAGCTCATCTCATTCCAACCCCATGCCATGGGCAGGGACACCTTCCACTATCCCAGGATGCTCCGAGCTGTGTCCAGCCTGGCCTTGGACATGTCCAGGGACCCACGGGCAGCCACAGCTCCTCTGGACACCCTGTGCCAGGGCCCCCCCACCCTCACAGAGAAGAATTTCTCCCCAACAACCATGTAACCCGGCCTCTCTGTCAGTTTGAAACCAATCCCCCTTGTCGTGTCACTATCTGCCCCTATAAAAGTTATCTCTCTCCTTTTTATAAGCTCCTTTAAGGTGTTGAAACGCCATAATAAGGTCTCCTTAGAGCCCTTTTCCTCTCCAGGCTGAACACCCCCAGCAATCCCAACCTGTGTCCATAGCAGAGAGGTTCCAGCCCTTGGAACATCTCTGGCCTACTTTGAACCCATGCAAGTCTTTTAAGTCAAGTGTTTAGTGCTTTTAATGTTTCTATGAATATTGGTTTTCTTTCTAGCTCTTTCCCATCACAAGACTGTTAGGGTAATGGGACTGAGTGCAAAATGGACTGAAAAAGGTAAAGGAAACTAGTTTTCATTTGGGTATCCGAAGGATAAAGATGAAATTACTTGTGCTGCACATTTTAAAATGACAATAATTATTTTTTTAAAAGAATAAGATATTATATAATCACATTGTTTTGAATTCTCAGGTCATTTGGAAAAATGGGATATCATCTCCAAAGCATAGGCAAAAGAAATAGGTTAGATTATCTATTAGATTTAAACAGCAGTGGTAATCTGGTCGTGTCCTAATGACTTGTTTCATAGAATGAGTACTCTACACATTCACTGCAAATCCGGGGTCAAATCGCAGGTTATTTAGTTAATCACAGCTTGCTGGCATTGGGCTGAACAGCCACTCTCACTACTCTGCTACCAGGAGGGCTGGGAAACACAACAGTGGTCAAAGCACTTGGAGAGCACAGCACTTCGTGCAGCAGAAAGAGCCAAAAATCAGTTTGGGCAGTCGTCTGCTGCATTGCTCTGAAAATTGTCATGAGTCTTAGAGTGCTTCCATCTAGATCAGTAAATACTGTTGTTTCCAAAAGAGCTTTTCAACATATGTGACTGAAAACTCTGTAATACTGTGCACATGCAGTGATTTTTGTATTCCTACATTTCTCGTTGTGTGTGTGTACAACCAGATAGTAAAGCACCAGCTCAGACCAACAGAGATTTATGTGAAATTGCAAGATTGTACAAACCTGTGTGCAAGTGTTCCTGTTTGTGGGACTTGGAACATACTCTTGGCATGAAGTGTGGAACTAGAACTTCATTCTTCAAAATAATACTCTTAAAATTGTCTTCTATTTGTTTTCCAAAATTTATTTTTCTATACAGCTAACATTATCTCTAATTTGTTTTTCTTAACCTAAGCTACAACATGTATGTTGAACAAGTATTTGAATTGTCTGCAGAGATAGCATATTTTTCTCTTTCAATTCAAATTATTTTTCATTTGCCAACTTAGTTCAATTTCTGCAGCTGTTTATTCTTAATTTTCATTAATGTCTCCACACCTAAAGAATTTGGATATCACTACATTTTGCCACTGGTTCTTGCTGTAAATCCTTGCAGAGTTTTTGCATTCCGTCTGACAAATGTTAACTACCATAACCAGTGGAAGAAAAGTTTGTGTTTCCAGTTTCTGACTCTGCTTTAGTGTATAACGTTAAAGATTTATAATGTTTTTAATCTTTATTTTGACTACTGTTGTTGGAGTATAACAGGCAAATGATCATCTTTCTTTCAGGCACAATAACCTTGTTGTGAGACCAAATGGATTGTCCACTCT
Organism: Oxylabes madagascariensis; assembly: GCA_013400675.1. NCBI lineage: Eukaryota > Metazoa > Chordata > Aves > Passeriformes > Timaliidae > Oxylabes > Oxylabes madagascariensis. The sequence goes on from VYZR01121545.1 coordinate 19,459, forward strand.
GGTGAAGAGTGGTATTCCAGAAGCACTGAGGGCAGAGATCTGGCAGTTGCTGGCAGGATGCCATGACAACCAGGCAATGCTGGATAAATACAGATTACTCATCACCATGGTAAGGGACTTACTGTTTGTTCTTTCCTTCTTTTGTTCACTTTTCTTTCCTTTGGTTGAGATGAATTCTGCTGAGCAGAAGTTTTAGTCAGTGACAGGGCAGCAGAAGAATGAAACAGTTTGACTTGTTTTAAGCAACTGAAATTGTGATGATGTGACTTTTCCTCCTGCCATGGGTACCTGCTGCATGGCATTAGCAGTAGAAATTGCTGACCTCTATCTGTAGTAATGCTTGACATTTAGCTTTCTGTTCTCTTACTGTGATGATAAATAAAAACATCAGCTTGTTCATGTGTTTACTTGTGGGGTTTTTTATAAACTCACATCCATCACTTTGTTTTTTCAAAAGTTTGTTTTGTGTATGTCTTAATTTTAGGCATTTCAATTTTTAAAAAAACTCAGACCCAAACAAAATGGCACAAAATTGAGTATTTCTTCTTTCTGTTGTTTATTGTAAAAAAGAATGTTAAAAACATTTTGACCTAGCAGGAAATCAGTCTCCTTGCTCTATGGGTGAGCCGACAGGAGAATCCTTTTGGGAATCCGTTCCCATTCTGTGTCTGTCAGTGCAGTCAGCGAGCATTTTATGAAGTCTGTGGAGCAGTTTGATCTTAGATCTGTGATGGGAAGAGGGAGGAGCTCTGTGTTGTGTAGCACAAGCTCTGTGCAGTGTCAGAGGTGATCTCAGCATTTGGGCTTCTGGTGCTCTGCTGCTGCAGGGCTCTTACAGCTCTGAGAAGAGCAGCAGTCTCAAATATGCTTTTAATGGCAGGAATGGATGGGAGATCATTTTCTGTGCTGCTCAGAGCAAGTGCTGGATTTGTTACGATCTTAGTTTGGGAAGGTAAGTGTCTGCCAGGGAAAAGCCGAAGCTTCACTTGAAATGGAGAATGTNACCTGGGTTGTGAATTATCTGTCCACACAGAAATTCTGGGGTAGATGTTGCTACTCAGAGTTTCCTTTCATAATGTTGTCATATTGTTTTGTTGTGTGTCCCCTTAATTTGACATAGTTAATTATGTTTGTCAAGTTCAGAAGCGTCCCCAGAGTGAGAGCTGTCCTAGTAGCTTCTTTTTTCTTTACCAAGAAGGAAGAATGTTTTGGTAGGGTAAATTTTTCATTTTGATGTTGTAGCTGTGTTCTGTTTTCCTTAGAAACCATTCACAGGACATCTGTCAGCTGTAAGTTGCATCAAAGCCACCTCCATTATTTGCTCCTGCTTTCCAAAAGTGGGAAAGATGTTTGTTTCATGGTGGAGGAGGGAGTGGAAAACTTCTAAAATGCAAGATTTATCTTGGTGCTGGGGCTTGTGCCTTAAAAATACCTTGTTACACTTGGCCTTTTCACTACAGAAATATTGCAGTGATGTGTATTTTGGAAGATTATCTTTCATACAGTATTTAATATGAAATATTGCAGTGTTACCAATGAAAAATTTAAATCCTCTGCTGAACTGAAGCATTTATGCAAACAGAGGGGTTTTTTCTAAAGTAAATTATTTTCCTCCTGAAATGACAAAACTTCTGTGGTCTCT